>VXCM01001718.1:0-78241 GCA_014773175.1 Lucifuga dentata
TTTATTCCACTCGATAAAGGTTACTGTCACTGTGAATATGAGGTGGTTATGTTGAATAACAGCAGCCTATAGCCCTAGTGTCATGCTGAGGTTATTAGAAGGAGGTTTAATTGCAGGAGGATCACATTGAAGGCCTAGGTATAAAATACACGGCCCGCCACTGGAAAGCACACAACACAAGCGCTGGCGGGGGGAAATGCTACTGATGCACCAAAAAGGGCTACGAACACAGACTGTATAATTTCAAGCTGCAGGCCGAACAGCTGAAGGGGAATGGACTTCAGTTCCACTGAAATTCCGGCTAAGACACTCCGACAGCTCAGCCAACCCCTGGCTTGACGCGCGCTTTCCGGAAAAGAGAAGCGTGATCGCAGGGGCGAGGCTGACAAGCTCCAGTGGAAAAGCAGGGCTGGAAACCCCGCCTAATATCCCATGAGTGCTCTGAGGTTTGCGGAGCTTGAACTCCAACCTCGACTCAACCCCTCCTTCCTTCTGTTTTCTCTAAGCGGCCGGGCTGCAGCACCGCCGACGTGTTCCATGTGCGGCTCAGGGATTTAGCCATGGTGACTGGAGCTTGGACATGGGAGCTGCAGAGACTTCTTTATGTCACAGGAACACCTCCCAGAGGAGTTTGGCGGGGGCCGTGCTGCACTCCGTCAGCCCTGGCTGGGACAGTGAGAGACAGAGGTCTTCACCGGGCCGCNGGGCCGTGCTGCACTCCGTCAGCCCTGGCTGGGACAGTGAGAGACAGAGGTCTTCACCGGGCCGCGACCCCGCCTGATACGTGCCGAGCGTTTGGGGAACAAAATGTCCACCGCCTGTCACAGCAGCAGCCTCTGAAACACCAGACGACTGTGTGGCTCTCATCTGTGGCTTCAGATTAAAGGACCGTCATGTTACATCACCGCCAACTGTTTTCCAAAACATACTACTGGAGCGGTACATGTTAGAATTGCTGTTCCTACCCTCCAGGCTGCTGTTAGTTTCAGTTGATTCCAGTACGCTGTAAAAATCAACTTGTAGAGAGTTGAAATGTGTTTAAGATAAAGTAATAAGAAGACAAAACAAATGAACCACAGAGCTGCACATAAGAAAATGTATTTCTCCGCCAGAGAATATAGTCCCAGGAGAAAAGACTGCTTTTACTGAGAAATTAAAATTCTTCGACCGTCTTGCAGGTGATACATTAAATTTTAAAGTGTGTGTATCATCTGAACATTTGATTTTGAAAGTTTAGGGGATTTGGCAAAAACGAAAATTCAGTTTTATGTTTTGCATAATTATTGGCTGTAATTAAACATGTATGCAGGTCATATTTATTGCTCAAACATGTACAATCACCACTATGGTCCTTTAATATTAAGGTAATTGTTGTGTGTTTTTGTGTGGCTGTATAACAAATAAGAGTGAAGGACAAACAGCGATTTAGGCCTGAAGAATAACCTGAATACACACTGAAACTGCAACACAAACAGAATAATACGTTCTTACTTCCTGCAGTGTCAGCAGCATTAAATGCATTTTATAACACATGCAATACGCGAGGCCAATGCTTAGATGTTACGTCTGATGTGCCAAAAACCCAAACCAAAACCATAAATACTTTATAGGGTAAGAGTGAACATCAGCAGTAAAAAAAAAAAAAAAAAAANAAAAAAAAAAAAAAAAAACATTGGAAGACAATTTATTTTCACAGGGCTTCACTTGCATAATGGTTCAGGTTCCATCCTGCCTCGTTGTGTGAACAAAAGCATTTCATCGCCGCTGCAGAGGAGCTCCGTGATGTGCAGCATTTTCATTCCCACTAACAGGGACTGCAAGTGCTTTTCGAGGCTGATCGCATCACCAACATGTACTAACAGCTTCAATTTGAGCTATTTTACAGAATCAAGAAAAGTACATGATGATCCAAAATTAGTTTGCAGCTTGCAGGAATACAATTCCTTTCATGAGGTTGTTAAAAAAAAAAAAAAAAAAGNTAAAAAAAAAAAAAAAAAAGGAAGTAATAATCACAAAAATTCATGGTTATGAATGTGTGAAAATTACACGTGCAAACAGATATGATTTCCACATGTGTATTAAAGATTTGGAGATCTTGGCCGTGAATGCTCGTTTGTGCAGAGGTTTCCTTTGTCACGCAAGATTGACAATTTCTTAAGCTGGGTATACTTTCAAGGCAGCTCTTAAAATGTTAGTTAACACTGCGAGCTGCTAACCGAGGGCAAACCGGGACTCCAGCCGTCACCTGAAGGCTGCACCATGAGTGCCATCTTTAAGGATAAATATTCCAGGTGTGTAACCCTGAAGTTACAAACATGAATTTTTAAGCCTGTGTTGAGAGCCAAGTCTGCTACCTGTTGGCTAGCCAATCAGAAAGCCAGATTTACCATCCAATTACAGTCACTCAAACTGCTCAAGTCCACTACACCTTCTGGCACACAAACGCTTTAATTATTACCAAAACGTAAGGAAAATCCTAATTAAGTTTTATGTTATTGACTATCAAACATGCCACACAATAGGCAGGAACAGCTAGCTATGCTAATTATTGCCTTTTCTGTACAGAAATCAATAAAAGAAGAAAGAATCAAATGGATGTAGTCATGGTGGCGACATGAATGTTGACTGTATCTACGTATATAGGTGCAGCTATATTTAAAAAAAAAAAGGCTTAATTTTCCACTTAAACAAACTACATATTCAATGAAGTAGCTTCATTCAGTCAACTTGGCTGCAAAATTACTCTGTCTGTAAATATCAAACATGTTTAAAGGACCATACCACCCGTTTTGCATGTTTGATCTTAATACAATCATTTCCCAAAGAATATTTCAGCTTTCCTGATATTTTGCAAAATCTCTTAATCTTTCAAAATCAAATATTCAAGTGATACACCCACCTTAAAAATCCATGTTTCTCCTGCTAATAGTTACACAGCCTTATGAAGTCACGGTCCTTTAAATTTTTCCATAAATGCAGGTCTTCTTTTGGGACTATATTCCCTGGTGGAGGCATACATTCACTCCACGCTTTTTATTGAGCTTAAATACTAAAATTACATAACTTCTAAAAAAACCTGAATACACGTCTTGTTGGTGATGATGGATTACCTATCCCAAGAACGTTTACAGTATCAAAAAGCTGATTTTAATAGCAGAATGAACTGAAACTAATGGAGGTCTGGAAGGTAGGAAAAACATTTTTAATTCACCGTTCCAGCAGTATGCTTTGGAAATGATTGTCAGTAATGTTACATGTATGAAAACTGAATATATTAAACTCAAACATGCAAAATAGGTGGTATGGTCCTTTAATGTATGAGCTCTGTGTGGCCATGATGGGTTTTTAAGCAGACTGCATGAAGCCGCAGGAGAATCTACAAGGAGAATCTTTAAAACCATCAAAAAATTGGGAGTTCTTTAGAGGAAATCAGAAGGATTGGGAGAATTGAGCACAAAATTAGCTAAATTATTATAAATCTTGCATTTGCCCTGGATTTACTGGAAACATTTAACTCCAGTTTGGGAGAAGAAGAAGAAGAAGAAGAAGAAGAAGAAGAAGAAGAAGAAGAAGAAGAAGAAACCTTTCCACACNAGAAGAAGAAGAAGAAGAAGAAGAAGAAGAAGAAGAAGAAGAAGAAGAAGAAGAAACCTTTCCACACATTAATCACACTTCATTTAATCCATCTTAGATCTTTTTCCTTTCCTGCAGACTGTGTGTTTAACCATAATGTCACACTTCCTCTCTCCACCCATCACTCCTCCCCTGCGCTCCATTCTCCTCAAACACTAACTGCCAGAGGGACGTGATGGAAAGGCAGGAGACGTAGCTTCTGAGAGACATTTGCTGTTCTCTGAATGCAGGTTCACACAGCGCCAGGCGGCTTCATCAAACTCTGCAGCGCCGATGCCTTCACTTTGATTTGTTTCGGCGGGCGAGAATGGCGTTTGACTTGAGAATTCACTAAATAAACACAGCGTCTGAAAATGAGGGAACAAGAAAAGCGTGCCGCTTAATCCATGCAAACTACAGGAAATGACTGCCGATATGTGCGGCTTTATGGGTGGAAGTAGGGACGCGTTGACATCTAATGGCTCAGAATGATGCCACAATGAAGCGAGGAAAACCAGCAGCCTTGATTGATGCTCATTATAACTTCCTCATGTTCTTTAATGGTTTAAACTGAAGAAAGCTAAAACACATAAATTTAGCAAAATAAACAAAGGGAACTGGAATTGGATCGGACGATCTCAACCTCCTGCATCTCATTCGCCTTATTTATCGTGCTTTAACCCTTAAATGCATAGGACGGGTCTTTAGCGACCTGGCACCACATTACTGCACCTCTGATTCATTCATTTTTTTCAATTAAGCCCTCAACCCCCAGTATTATTCAAACTCTTTGTTTTTAACAGTTTTATGGTTTCAAGTTGTCAAAATTAATTGTTTTTCTTAATTGTTTTTTGCTAAAAGGTGTATAGGGTCGTTCAGGACCCGAGAATGAGTGTCATTTTTTTTCCCCTGGTATGCAGGCAGGAGGTAGGCAGGTTGTGTTTTCAACTTTGGTCCTTAGGCGGCGCTGTAATATGACGGATATGATGAACAAACGCTAAAATTAGGAGGAAGAAGGCTGTTTATGCTGTAAACTATGCTGCTAGCTTACTGCTGCAGAAAGACGCTGCAGCGCCATGCAGAGCAGCATCGCTGTGACGCTCCGGCTTTGATGACGGGATCTGTAAGTCATTATAAAAATATAATTTTATAATTTAATAATTAATTTTAATAATTAATAATTACAATTAAAAATTAAAATTAAATTAAAATTAAAACTTTAAAAATATAAATAAAATCAAAAATAAAAATTATAATAAAAAATAAAAAAGTAAAATAAAATTAAAAATTTAAAATATAAAAAAAATTAAAAAATTAAATTAAAGTAAAAATTAAAAAGAATAATTAATTAATTTAATAATAATTTTTTATAATTTTTTTATGGGTTTGTTATCGTTCATGCAATATTCTGAAAAGTTTACAAGCAAAAATATTTTACTTTGTAGCTCAATTTGTGTTGCGTAAGTTACGGGTCTCGAACGACCCTACACATGTATGAACGGATGGAAAACGACTCATGCAGTTAAGGGTTAAGGAAACAAACGTGACTTTTACTGAACGCAGCCAAAAAATGGTAATTAGCAGAAAAAGGCCGAATGAATTTGTGTCATCATTACACAACAGAATAAAATAGCATGAAAAACAGGAAACGGTTAAACCTCAGCAACAGTGTTATGGATTACAGCAATTTCAGCGTAATATCCAGGGACAAAGAGGGACAGGAAATGGCGTTTGGCTTGCACATCCCCGTTTTGTGTGTTTGTGTGTTTTGTGTGTGTTTTGTGAGTTTTGCGTTATGTTGGCTGATTGTGGGCCAACGTGAAGCCGCACACCAGGGTAGCTCATGATTCTCCTGATGGCCTTGATTCTGTCCCAAAATGACTTTTTGCCAAAGAAACGATTGCAAAAGAAACCAAAGAGAAAAATTTTGGAGTCTCACGCACATGTTCAGAAATCTCTCTTTGAATGTTCTATAATGAGGATTTTAGGAGTGTTGGGATTTCAAAAATGAGGTCTAATAAGTTTAGACTCTAACATGCATCTTCTGTCAAAAACCCAAAACCTGACGACTCTTTTACGTGTATGTAACATGTGAGTAACTTTCATGCATGCAAATATCAAAAGTATATTTAAGTACAATTTAGTTATTTCTTGTTTTAATTCTTGTTATCACCCATTTTGCATGTTTGAGCCTGCACCAGTGAATTAAAAATGTTTTCCCTACCTTCCAGTCTGCCGATATGGTCCTTTAAGAATTACTGAGTGAATACAGGCAGTTTTCCCAAAGGATAAAACTGTATTTCAGCTTTCCTGATATTTTGGCATATCTCTTGGCATGAATATGCCAAGAGATATGTAGTTCCATTCCAGTAGTATGCTTTGGGAAATGTGTATGAAAATTGAATACATCAGGCTCAAACATGCAAAATGGCCGGTATGGTCCTTTAAGCAAATGAATTACAAGCGGTTGTGACCCCAGTAGCTCCAGCACTCTCCCAAAAATAGAAATAATACTTACATTTTTGCCTCCATCACAAACAAAAAGCACATTGTAGTGAACAGACAGGCCAACACATCCCCACTAACAACAGATAATAATGTGCAAAATGTCTATTTTTGAAAGAATATCTCTACGCACCAGTTTCTGAATTACCTGATGTGCAACAAAAGACTGGGAAAAGAGATCAACAATCTCTACGACTTTTTAAAATATATTCCTCATTTGAAGCACGGGAAACTGACAGGATACACGGCAGACAGATGGATGCTGCGTCCTGGAGCTTCTTTCTACTGACTTTGGCTGGGCGATGTGAGATCTGGCAGACAAAAAGCAGCAGTCGGTGGTCAGTAGGGACCCTGAGCACAAAACAGTCCGACTTCCTGCTGCTCTGAGACGGGCTATTCTAAAAATAATCAAGGCTGTATTTTGTCTCATTTCACAGCCACATTTAAAAGCACTTAGTCTGCTAAAATTCACATTCCAAAGCACTTTATGGTGTCACATCACATTACCACCTGCGAGGAAAAAGCGTTATCTGCAATCAAGTTACATGTGCCTAAACCAAAAAAAACACAAGAAGAGATTATCATCTGCATTTGCTGCAAACACGCCTGATTAAAAGCACACAACTGCAGCATTACGAGCATACAGTCGCCAAATTTTTCAGCTCCGCTCAGCTGAAGTATGGATGTTGAAGTGAATATGGCAGGTGGCTACAGAGCGCCTATCACCTTTCATGGAGTTCCTAAAAATAGCAGTATCACGTTAAGTATGCCAGAATCTGCATTACAGCGCTGTCAGACCGAAAAGCCTTCAAGACTCCTCGCTAAGTATTTACCGGTGTGCCAACAAGCCTGCTGCTTTGCTGAAATCTGAAATATAAATTACAAAACAATGATGTGGTCATATTCCAACAACAGTTTCATGTAAGTAATAACAATAATAATAATAATAATAATAATAATAATAATAATAATGATAATAATAATAATTTTATTCTCATTAGACNAATAATAATAATAATAATAATAATAATAATAATAATGATAATAATAATAATTTTATTCTCATTAGACCACACTTGGGGCAAGTAAGAAGACCAACACATACAGAGTACACAGAAAAAGAAACAATCAAGAGCATGTATGTTCGCCTCATCCCATAATACAGACAATAAGTAACTAAATATTACATATTCTAAATGTCATTATAATGTCTTTACAAAATTTTGCTAAATTAGGTTGAATTAGGTTATCTTTAGAATTACATAACTTATTCATCTTATATGGTCTCACCCTAGTACATACAGGCAGGTATTTAACTCTTTTCAGATTAAAGTAAGTACGTTCAAACAAATAATGAAATTCATCACCCAGTTTCCCTAAATTACAAAGCGTATGTAAACGACTGGCATATTCAATGCTGTAGAATCTACCTGTAACCACCGGTATTCCACTGACTCCACATCTGAACATCGTTAAGTAACACCACAAATCATCATTTAAAGTGCAAAGAGAGTTTTCCAGTTGAAGTGTGTGTTTAAATATCCTGTTAAATATCCTATCCTGTTCATGCTGCGTTCACAGACTTTGGAAGTTGAATTTTTTACCAGTTGGAAGTTCCAACTTCCAACCTCAAACCATTCCAGCCAAATGTAATCAAAAAAGCATAGCTGAACACCAATAAATACTGTAAAATTAATTAAACTTAGTAATAAATGCTAACTAAAGTAAAGTTAGACTACAGGACTGTTTGGTTGTGTTGTTTTATAATGATATTAATCACAGTGGGTATTAAACTTTGTGCAGAGAAGTAATATTATGAAATTATTTACACTTACGTATCAATGGCAAACAGTTATACAAAATAGATACCATGGTGATATATTCTGACCTTTTTCTTTCAATTCATGCAAGAAAAAATACTTTGTTCACCTTTTAGCTGATCATTTCCATTCACAAAGCTCGCTTCCACGGTGCCGCCATGTTTAGCGACGTCATACTCAGTAAGTCGGGGTAGATCATTTTGTCTGAGTTTCCTGTGCCATTCCAACACATTTTTCCAAGTAAGAAGTCAGAAAAATCTGAGTTCTGAGGTCTGTGAACGCAGCATCAGCTATGCTTTTTTGATTACATGTGGCTAGAATGGTTTGAGGTTGCAAGTTGGAGCTTCCAACTGGGACAAATTCGACTTCCAAGGTCTGTGAACGCAGCATAAGTGTCGTGGCTTAGCAAAGGGATGGACACCCAAAAAAAGACGAGTCCTCAGAGCAGCAGCAGCAGATGTCTAAACCTGTGCTGATGCTAAAATCTTCTGTCTTTGAGGTTTCGGTCTTGGATGCAGCTCGGCTGCCCCAGGGTTTGGGAGGAGACTGAAAGACTGGATTTATCGCCAAAGATGAAGTGGTCAGTACTGCAAGCAGGAGGGGGGAGGAGTCCACGCAACACACAGCAGAGACATGCTGGGATCATTAGAGACCTGCACTGCTAAAGAAGTGAGAAATAGCCATGAAGTGCACCATGGCAGGTGGATAAACAGACCTTCAGCTGAATTATGGGAGGATTTTTTTAAGTCGGTATGGGAAATGCCTTTCAATTGCCCCTGAATGAGTTTTCTTGATTTGGCCAAACGTGGTTGGTTTTTTCAAATGTTAATGCTGTTCTATCCAGATGGCAAAAGTAATTTCAAGGTCCATGTCCTCTGTGTAAAGTTATAATTGACGAGTAAAATTAGGATGTTGTTTTGAAGCTTGGTTGATGTCTCCATGTTTGCTTTGTTTGTTGCAGCAGACGACTTGGTAAAAAAAAAAAAAAAAAAAAAGAGTGTCTAGAAACAACTCAACACATAGCTTTTGTTACAAAAGACGTGTGTGTGTAAAAGTATTAAATAATGTCAAATTACATGGCGTTTTTGCATTCACAATTCAGCAATGCTCCATAAAAATAAATTTTATGATTGTTGCGCTCCATCTGGATTATTATTACCTCATGTGATTTGTAATAAATGTGTGTGATCTTAATCCTGTGTTAATCTGCCATGTTTGTAATCTGTAAAGTAAAAATCCAACTGCAAACATGTTTGAATAAACAAGGTCATGTGATAATATTAAAGGACCATACCACCCATTTTGCATTTTTGAGCCTAATATATACAATTTTCATATACATAATGTTACTGACAACCATTTCCCAAAGCGTACTACTGGAACGGTGAATTAAAAATGTTTTTCCTACCTTCCAGACCTCCATTGGTTTCAGTTCATTCTGCTATTAAAATCAACTTGTTGATACTGTAAACGTTCTTGGGATAGGTAATCCATCATCACCAACAAGACGTGTATTCAGGTTTTTTTAGAAGTTATGTAATTTTAGTGTTTAAGCTCAATAAAAAGCGTGGAGTGAATGTATGCCTCCACCGGGGAATATAGTCCCAAAAGAAGACCTGCGTTTATGGAAAAATTTAAAGGACCGTGACTTCATAAGGCTGTGTAACTATTAGCAGGAGAAACATGGATTTTTAAGGTGGGTGTATCACTTGAATATTTGATTTTGAAAGATTAAGAGATTTAGCAAAATATCAGGAAAGCTGAAATACGGTTTTATCCTTTGGGAAATGATTGTCAGTAACGTAACATGTATGAAAACTGAATATATTAGGCTCAAACATGCAAAATGGATGGTATGGTCCTTTAAGCCCAGTACAAATCAGCATCTCAAAAAAATTCTTTTGGTCTTTATTCTGGTTGAGTTTTGACAATGTTTCTATGAAAATTCCTGGAAACTCCTCAGCAGCACGAAGACACATTTGGAGACGCCGTTAGCTTGCAAGAATGCAGAACAACATCTCCAAAGATCAAGAGATGAAGTTATTTTTGCATCATCTCAAATGCGTCTGAAACACAGACTTTGCACATAATCCCAGATATACCAGATATACCAGCCCTGTGCGACCAGAATTTAGGAACTATGCCTGTCAGACAACAATAACCTGTATTAATACTGTGCTGCAAAAAAAAAACAAAGAGGAAATCACTTTGTACCTGCCATAAAACAGCAACTTTTATGTTTCTGGAGAGTCAAGGATTTCCGACAATTTATAAATCTTAGAAAAGATGTTAAGCCTGTAAGTGCATATGTCAAGAGGTAAAAATCAATGCCGCGTTACTTTCAAAGCATTAGTTCACTCACATTTTCCTTTGCTTTGTTTTCTCTTCTGAAAGCGCCCAGCCCTCTTCAGCAGATGCATATACTGCAATTACACTGCCAACTAGCAACCGTGTTGAAGAATCACCCAACAAACAGTAAACATGTCAGGAAGAAATCCCTCTGGCTAGCTGGCATCCGTCCACGTTCCCCGTTTACCACACGAGGATCATAGATCCGCTGCAGATCCGTTTCATCAGGGCCTGAGTGGAGGACAAAGTTCACGTATTCGAGCCGTGGTCAGATCTACCCCACTCACGCTGATTGATTTTGTTATGCAACCCAGTTATTTGATATGAGTTTATGTAAGATATATACTGTATATATATATATATAAAAAAAGATTCTGCTTCATGGATGCATACAGACCATGTTAATATTCAGGAATGAGATGATTAATCACTGACATGGATGACTCATTTCACTAAAAACAGTTTTTGCAGCCAAAAACAAAAAGAGATGTATCGTTAAAAATGCAAAAGTGGTGTGGTTCCAACAGTGGTGTGGTTCTAATAGTCTGGTTCCAACTTTTCTCGGTTTGAATTTTGGATATTTCTGTATGTTCTTGGCTGGATTTATGCAGAAGTTTCAGAAAACAAGCATATCAGAAAAAATATATTTGTCCCCATATTTAATTTATCAACTGTTCAGTTTTGCATCTTGCACGGGGATCGTTGTTTCGAGGGCAAAAATGATTCCTGGAAGCTGCTGTTTGTAGGTGTCTGTCTGTGCTTCAGCTCCAGTAATTAGCTGGACGATGTTTTCGGAGGACTTTTATCTGGAGCAGGAGGGTTCGCAGCTCCTGGAGGCGGCGTGTAAGGGCGTTTGTGTCGTCAGAGGCGGCGCCGGCGCTCTACGGCCTGCATACTGGTTCCCTGTGCACTTGTTGACAGGAGCTTGTAATCTGAAATAGTCTGCAGGGTTGAGCTGTTAAGTCCCCTGTATCAACGGCTTGTAATACTGCAGGAAATGGAAGGATGAGGAGGACTAAGAGGGAACATCTTCTCTCCAAAGCTTATTGAGCTGTCAGGTTTCAGTCGCTATCGAGCGCATTGATTTCCTGTCACATATTCAGGGGCTCATGCTTTTACATCATTCACTGACAACAAAGCTCCTCATAATGGGCTGCTTTGGTGGTAATGACCACAACAGGAAGCCCCATGTCCACATATTGATCTGTGTTGACGCCAAGCACGGTCCTTTATTTAAATTGATCCATAACAGAGTTGCCAAGTGCTGGTTTCACACTTTAATCTTTAATGGAAACTATCACAGGCTGCAAAGCGAGATGCGGTGGAGTCATCGCAGCCAGCGAGATGTGTAACCGAGAAACAGCTAACAGCGCTAACATGTCTGCACTGCATTTTTCTGCTGGATTTTCAAGAGCGGAATTAGAATTTAAAAATACATCACGGTTTAAAATGTTCTAGAAATTGCAGCCTGTAAACTGTATAACAAAGGAGCCATTCCACTGTATTAATATTAATCTAAAGCAATGAGAGAACACAGTAAATAGGCTGTGTTTTCCGTGGAGACCAGGCCTCATAATGGAGATATACAATGTGCATGCAGAGGACGTTACTTGTGAGAACAGTCACAATCTCTCGGCCATGCCCGGACATTAGTAAGAGTCATTAGGCTCATTTAAATGAGGTCGTTAAGCCAAAGAAATGAGGCCATATATTTGCGTGCAGAAACGAAAGGAAGAGTTCTCGTTTGTCATTGGTGCGCAATCACTTAGAAGTCGAGTGTAACTGGGGCTGGATCAGGCCAAAAGTCGACGGCTCTGAAAGCTCACGGCATCATCCATCTCTGTCAAATAAACTTTAATATCAGCAGTAACTTCAATAACAACTTCAATAGACAGTTATTGCTGCACGCACAACTTGATAATGCAGCTATTATGATGCCATAATTGGTTAATTTGGCCTCGGGCTTCTATTATTAAATCTGAATCATCAGAACCGAGAATGTTCCACTACAGCAGCTCTGCAGCTGCTGTTTCTGCGTTTCTTTATGATTCATTGCAGCATATTTGCAAAAAATATCTCTAAATGGGACTAAAAGAGGAACAAATAATTGTCACTTTCTACATTATAAAACAGCTGATAGCCGCCACTCCTGATCGCGTGTATCTCCGCTTACACAGAGCTAACAGCTTGGTCTTTTCTGCTTGGATTTTCTGCTTGGCTGCTGTCCAAAGTTTACCAAATTCAACTTTGACCTTTCTCCAGGTTACCTTTCAAACGTGCAACTAATGAGAGGACAGGCTATGTGATGCAAGACTAACTGATAAAGAAATGTAGGAAAAGCTCAGAAGCTATCAGCCAATTTTCCAAATCGTGCAGCAAAAAGTTAAAATCACTAGTGCAGCGTCCGTTCAAAACGTGCCTGTTCGGAATGCCGGACTTCGTGGCGTGCGCTGCAGCCTGCTATAATTTTATTCTGCACATCCCTGTGAGCTAGCTTTGTTTTCTTGAGATCGTGGCACTGGACTGGAGCGTATCCTGCTGTGCAGACTACTTTTTACCGGTGTAGCAGGCCAGGTTAAGCCCCTGTCAAACTATACCTGGGTATAGTCTGGTCTAGGCCAAAATATACCTTGGCTTTATGTAGCCCAGGTTGGTTTATACCCTGGGGTATATTTTGACCTAGACCAGACTATACCCCACTAGTCCAGATTATACCTNTTGGTTTATACCCTGGGGTATATTTTGACCTAGACCAGACTATACCCCACTAGTCCAGATTATACCTCCTTGTGTTTTTCATAAATTAGTCTGTATTTTAATGTCGAGTTTCTTTCCATCATAATTTAAAAAATAACATGTCATTGCAACATAGACTTTTTTGATAAATTATAAGGTTGTGTCATCAGGGTTAGGGTTAGGGTTAGTGTGTGAAAGTCTGAAATAAAACCAAAAACTCATGTATCCTTGAATACTGTGTGTTTGAGTGTGGGGGTATAATGAAATAGCCTAAATAGCCTAAATAACACCTGGGGTATAAACTGGAGTACCCCAGAATATACCTGAGGTATAAAACAGGCTAACCCACTTTAACCCCGGGTATAGTCTGGGCGGGGGGTACATCTTGGGCTGTTACACCGGACAGCTCGTTGGAGAACTCTCATCCAAACAACTTCATACATGACGCTGCAATTCATTGTGTCCTGAGCAACAAATCTGCTGAATTTCAGCTTCATACAGTGTCGGGTTCCAGAGATGTTGGTGCCTCAGACAGACAGAGAAACTGTCTTTATAGATAATTACTATAATTTGGGCTGAAAACTGCATAGAAAAAATGTTGCAGGTAAACAGGCTGTGACTCATGCCATCTGAAAGGATATTTTACTTTTCAATTTCCACGCTTTTCAAGCTACCTGGGGGCTTGTTGATGACGTGTTGCTTTTGGTTTTGCATAAGTGCTTCATTCCACACAAAAAAAAAGCACAGAATCCTTGTTCAGATCGCTCAACACGGAACAATTTTACCGTTGATCACAGCACAAGTTAATTGGTCAGAGAGAAAAACAGAGAAAGATAAATGAGACATTTTGTTAGATAAAAACACAGGAACTGAGATAAAAACACAAAAAGAAATAAGAGACAGACAGCTTGTTCTGTGTTTACGGCAAGCCGGCTGACCTCGTAAGCCTAATCATATTAAAAAAATGAGAAAATTCATTTGTTTACAGACAAATCCCCGTTTAGATTTCATCTGGGGTTACACCTCTGATTAAAAGGTGATGGAATTATTTACTGTACACACTCTTTGTTTTTGATAAAAGGGGTTTATCTTTGCCTGTTTTGCTTAATTTTCAGTGTTTTATACCGAGATGAGGAGAGCCGACAAAACATGCACAGCAAAGGATCCAAAGACAAGCTGAATGAATTATTAATTACCAGCATCTATGTAAACCTTAGAACATAAATAATCATCGTGTTTGTGGGGTACAAGGTCTAAATCTGTTTCTTTTTCAGGTTTTCTCCATTTTTGCCTATTTCTGCAGCTGGGTACAGCTCCACTGAAAATCTGGCGTATGGTAAATAGCCCTTAAATTAGGTCCCTGGCCTTCCAGCTTGGTTATCTGTGATGATCGGAACAGTGTGTGCTGCTTGAAAAGAGCCACTTTCCCTCTGGCACATCATTTAGCATGTCTCATTTAGCAGGAAAATATGCAGGTCACACACCAAGAGATTACTGGTCACATCCTCACCTTGCTCGATAGAAAATTTAAAGGATTTGAATTAAAACAACTATTACAGTTCTTTCTCCTTCTGTTTTCACCTGATAAATATTCATGGTTTTTCTTTGACCACAATAAATTTAAAGCAGGAGCCTTCAGCAGATGGAAAGAAAAAAAAACAACCTTTACTTGAAATGATTCTTCAACCTACATCTTTGAGGAGAACCTGAATAAAAATAGAAACACTTAAAGATTAGGATAACGAGGGAACAAATAAGCCGTTCAGCAGAACAGCAGGCAGGAAGGTGAAATTACGGAGTTAAAGTGAGCGCCACGATATTTACATCATATCATCAGAAACGCTACAAGCTATTGCAAATTATACAGTATCGTGGCAATAGAAAATACTGGTTTTTGATTGGCTGGCAGGAAGCCATTATGTCAAGACAAATCAAACATATATTTGGTTTGGTCAATAGTTAAACCACTTTTCTATAAAATAGTGCAATGTTAGAAATGGATTAATGAAACTCTTCCTGCTGTTATTTTGTGGTTTTAAGAAATTTTTAATGTGTTTCCCAATGAAAGAATCAGCTCTGCACTTAAACTATCACATGATCTTGAGCCTATGGATTTTCATTTCATTGAAAACATCATACCTTCTACATTTGGAAATATGTGTCAGCAGGCATAAAATTAACTTTGAGGTGGGCGTATTATCTCAACATTTGAATTAGAAAGGCAAAATAACTGGAAAACTAAAGTACAGTTTGATGTTTTAGAAACTGGTTGTCAGTAACGTAACACATATGTGTGACTCAAACATGAAAATCGCATGTATCTATCATTAAAACTATAAACTGGAAATGAGCCAGAGTTAGCCCAAGAGGCTAATTTTCATCTGCGGTCTCTGGCCAGATGTTAAAAAAGGCACCCTAAATACCCATTTTCAACTCAATCCTGTAAAAAAACAACCAAAAAACAAAGACAACAATACAAAATAAATAAATAAAACAACAAGCAGCATGCACAAATCAATAAAAACACAGGTAACAGAATATGTCGCACAATGACAATGACTATTATATGAATGAAAGGACAATCTTCTCCGGAATGGAAGCCTCAAGAAAGGCAGGAAATGAAGACAAATGAATTTTGGGACAATGTTAAGGTTTTCTTATTATTCCATGGATTGTTTTTGATATGTGGTTTGTTCAGTTTGTATCTAACTATAATCTAAGTATAAAGACAGAAATCTCTGTCTGTGGCACCAATTTCTCTAGAAACCGTCATGTATGAAGCTGAAATTCAGCAGGTTTATTGCTCAGGACCCAAAGATGTGCAGCGTCACGTGTGAAGTTGTTTGGATGAGTGGTTCTCAAATTGAGCTGTGCCAGTAAAAAGTAGTCCGTGTGGCAGGATACGCTCCGGTCCACAGCCACAGCCTCAACCCGACCCTGTACAGCAGACAAAGCTAGCTCACAAGGACGTGCAGAACTAAACTATGGCGCACATCATGAAGTCCAGCCCAGCACTAATTATTAATAATTGTAGAAACATTTAATAAAACATCAGTGAGGGAAAAAAATACAGCACAATTCATGATGATCCTGGTTGTTGATGTGAAACAAACCTGAAGCACTACGTTCTGTGGAAAGAAACTCAAAAGGCTAAAGCTCGACTTTCTCGTGTGTCAGGATGACGTCGCCGCCATGCAGGAGGGTTTGTGCGACCGCTCGTCTTCATATTTAACCTCATCAAGGAAATCATTCTGCCCGGAAACACAGACACTCCCACTGCTGCTTCACTCACTAATCAAGACAATATTGTTATCTAAAACGTGGGGAAAGTGCACACACACACACACACACACGCACACCAGACAAACCACGATGCTCTGAAGAAGATGCTTCCTCTATAAGCCGGATTCACATGCTAAGCGTTAGTGTTGCCGTGACCTGGGCGTTCAGCGTTCTGCTTGCACATGAGCAGAGTCTGAGCAGCGCCGCTCAGCCTCACACTGACAGGAAGTGCTCGTTGCTAATGACAATTTAATGGTTACCGTGGACTGGAAAGACAGGATGTAGCCTAGATGCGATCTTTGCACATTCGTGGCAAAAAAAAAAAGAAAAAAAAAAGNGCTAATGACAATTTAACGGTTACCGTGGACTGTAAAGACAGGATGTAGCCTAGACGCGATCTTTGCTCATTTGTGGTTAAAGTCGGATTTCGGTTTCGACTCAGGTAGCGAAAAAACGGCGAATGTGGGTGCATGAAACCTCACATTTCAGACATTATATTAATAACTTCCAAACCTGACGTCCCTGTCTGACTGCTGACATTTTGCCAAGCAAGCGCCTTTTTTGTTTTTTTTACCAGATCATGATCTGATTTTAAAGTTGTGTTGTATACTCTACAGATTATAAGCTCCTCCGCCATTGTTGTGGCGCTTCTGGTTACATGACATACAGCAGCACTCTGATTGGCTGTGTGTTGGAAAGGTCAGTGTTGGAAAGTGCTGCGTCAAAACGGAGAATCTGAGCGTCGCGCGGCACTCAAGGTGGCGTGACGTGACATGACATTAGGAGTCACCGCTCAGCTCCAATACACAATAATGGAACGCCCAGGTCAGTGCAATGCTAACGCTTAGCATGTGAATCCAGCTTAAGTTAGCAGGCAATATTTGCAGAAAAGGAGACATTATCCATCATTTTCAATAACAAAGAAGAAAATAATCAGAGAATTTCTAATTTGACTCAGTTTCTAATTTGAGTGTCTGTTACTATGAAGCAGAAAAAAAAAGAAAAAAAACTTTTCATGGCTGACTGTGAGTCAACAGTTTAACAGGAAGTACAGAGTCTGCTCTTTGTGCCCTTGGTAAAAGTCAGAGAGTCTCTGTTAAAGCCGCATCTGACATTGTTTGCTTCTGGAAATATAATTAAGATTTGGCTCAGTAAGTGAACAATACAAGTCCTCGTGTCAAAGTGAGAATGGCCTTTCCAGCAGAGCATCTGCTTCCTGCAAATCTGTGAACCAAGAGAAATCATGATAGGGTTTTTTGTGTTAATGAAGGCCGTGATCTTGTCAAGTACAAGAGTGGTAAATCATAAACACAGAGACAGGAAAATAGCATCGCATAATCATCTTCCCTCCTTCTTAAACGCCCGTTACCGCCGGCTGCTATCATTTGCTACTTGCTCATTTGCATGTCGGGTAAACTCTTCATACAACACGCCATTAAACAGAAATTGAGGCCGACTTCAGTCTGGCAGTAAATTGTATTTGCGTCACATGTGTTCGAGATCAATTAGTGATTTTCTTTTTCAAGCTGTCTCGTGAATTAAATGGTGATATGTATGTTCTGATGAATTGCCTTGTTTTAGCTCCTTGAGGGTTTTTTTTGTTTTTTTTTTGCAGTTTGCCTTCACATTTCCTTTTTTATATGTAATCTTGTATTTTTCTTTTGGAATAAAATAAAATAAAATAATTAAATTAATAAATTTTACATATAAGCAAACTCAGCTGATCAGCAGTTTATTTACAGGGAAAGTTTTGATCTGATCTTGCATACTTTGTCGCAGCACCGCCTCTTCCTCAATCGTCAGCTGCTGCATCATTCATCTCTCTCTCTCTCTCACACACACATACACACACATGCAACCCCACAATCCCCGGGTTCCGGGACTCCCGGTAGTGTCTGTATGCAGCAGCAGCATTCTGTACTTCCTCTCTGAAACGCGGAGCTCTGAAGCAGAGAATGTTAAGTTTCCTCTGCTGATTTGTCCATTTTGCTTTGAAATCAGATGAAGCAGCATAAAACGTGGCTCTTATAATGTAGCAGCTCAATCATGTGCCAATCTTCATTGGCTTAATAAATGTAAAGGAGATAAATGAAAATTTCGGAACTGCCGATCGACAGGAACCACCAGCCTGTTCACCACCTTCACCTCCATCATCCTGCAGATTTCACCACAGTAGAGACAGGAAGTAGCAGTTAGCTTGCTAGCCCTGAAATGGGAAATGTTCCATGAAGGTCTTAGCTGTGTTGCTAAAACTAAGTTATCATGGCGTTGGACTTGACAGGATTTTCTCTCTCCTGGTTATTTGTTAGATTTGTAGATCTTTTGTTTATCAGGTCATCTGGTTCCTTTACACGATCCCTTAAGGTGGAATTGCTCTTTTAGTAGCTTTTGTACAGCTATAGTTACAGACTCTCTCCACCTCCCTATACTCCTATTTGGAGTCTAGTTCATTTGACAAAAAAGAGACAAAATGCACAATAAACAAATTAAAGATGAATCTGACTATAATTTGTGCTGGAAGTGTAAGAATGATGTGGGCACATGATTTGGGAGTGCTCCATGATTCACCCTTTTTGGTGTAAAATTTCTGACCTACTGAGGGTTCCACACTGCCTTTACATCCATGGTTTTGTCTTCTTGGTGATAAGTAATGTAACTAATAACAAAATTACTGTCGTAAAAGTTGGACTTATCACAGCTGCAAGAATTATATTGCAAAACTGGAAAAATCCCAGAAGTCCCACTATGAAGGAACAGACTGAAGAAATGATTAGGATTTCATCATATGAACATGTGTTGGGTGGAATTAATGAGGGGAAAACAAAAGAGACATGGGATCAATTCTGGTTAAGTGTTAATTTAAACGTAACATAGGATGGTAAACAAAAAGTTATTTATTGATTCCTTGCCTTTCTTGTCCATGCTTTTATTTGTTTTTGTGTTGGCTGCCTCTTGATTTGTATGGATGTACTGTATCTGCTCTATGATTTGCTGCTGCACTGTTCTGGAAAATAAATAAAATTTGGAATTATAAAAAAGATGAATTTGACTGACAGCGTTATTTTTTTCCAAATTTTCTATAGATATTACGATAATATCGTTATCGTGAATTCTTTTGGTCACAATAACCGTGTAGTGAAAATCTGATATCGTGACGGCTCTAATAGTTACCGTGATTTTTTATGAATTAGACACGTTATGTTGTAATATTCTCCTCACGTCTCAGTCGCTGGCAGTATCACAGCAAAGTCGTTAGTGGTTGAGGCTAGAAGCTCAGTTATCAGCAGATTCATACACCTACAGGAGCCACATCCTTCATTCCAACAACACATGATTTGCATTTCAATTACTGCCATGTTTGAGGTTCCTTTCACTGAAATGAAATGTTACACTAATGATGTTTTCCCGTGCTCCTCTCCTGATGAAAAGATTCTTGTGGCCCTTCCTACCAAGTTTGCGTGAGGATGGATGCTGTCAAGAGCAGATAAGACAAGATGAAATAATCACATAAGCGGGACGGCTGGTCGTAGATCTGCAACAGTTAACATTTAAACAGCGCCGCAAAAACAAACAAGTCCACAATAAATCCTGGCCCTAAAAATAACACACGAGCGCTGGATACTGGCCGTGCTCCGCTAACGTTTGACAAAATTTATTGCCCCCTCAGATGCACGGCACTTCCCATAATGCCTCATGATGAAACGGTTCCAATTTCAATCCGACCTTGAGATTGTTCTCATTGCACGCGGCCTCCGAAACACCACCGTCATCACGAAACACTTGAGCTGTGAGGACGCCTCAAACATCCCCAAAAAACCCGCTTCTGAAATAAGATGACATCTGGAGGATTTTCAACGGCAAAAACAATCTCGACACAGGACATCCGCTTTATTTTTATTTCATTTTTTTAAGAAAATGGAAATATGAGTGAAAACTTGGCTAACATTTACATTTATATTCAAAGTAAAAGAGAAATAAATCAAATGAGCAGAGCAACGAATGTCATGATGGAAGGAGGAGCAGGCAGCAGCGCAAATATGCTTTACGTTTTCATCTCTCTCTCTCTCTCTCTGTCTCACATAACAGACATCAAATACATCTGCTGGTATAAAATGACATCATTGGAATTTAAAGGGGACACGTTATGCTTTTTTTTTGTTATTTTTTTTCACAGTGTAATAACGGAGAGTTTGTGTTTCTGAAGTCAAACCCATAACGTCCTGAGCTGTTCTGAAAACATGGCTTTTGATTGGTCCTTTATTTCTGTAACATTTACATCAACATGTAACTCATTTGAACTTATTTAGACACGCCCACCAAATACGAGGCGATGCAGCTGACCAATCAGAGCTGAGCAGGCAGTAGGTCTATTTAATAAAACTGCCTATGTTAAAATTTCTGATATTCTAAGCTATAATGTTGGACAAATTATGTTTCTAGCTCACAATCAAGAACTACCAATAAATATTCAACAAATGTTTAAAGAACAAAAGAATCAGTACAATCTAAGAGGAGTTTGTATGTATGACATACAAAAATGAGAACAAGAAAAAAGAAGAAGTATATCTGTGGTGTTAATATATGGAACAAGATGGAAAATGAAATTAAATTATGGAAAACTCTTTAAAAAATTTAAATGGATGTTTAAAAGCAATGCATGTAAGAAATACAAAGAAATTCTATGAATGATTGATTTTTGAAATCATGACAATATGTATGTATGTGTATACATGTATATATAAATGTAGTATATTTTCTTTATTTAGTATGGTGAAGGTGAAAGTATGAATTAGTGATCAGAGACTTTTATTCTTAAACACCGTGATATGTGAGAAGGGTCGGTTTAAAATAAGCTTTGTCTTCAGCCTACAGGTTTTCAATCAGAGGAAATACGTATGGGGTGTGTCTGTGAAATATAACTGTGATCTGTGTGTAGTGTATTGCACAATCTTGAATGTCGAATGATCGAAATAAATAATTATAATAATAATAATAATAATAATAATAAAAAGTGGATCAATGTGTGTTTTTGGACATTAAAATATCACGAAAGCTTCAAAATAGAGCTTAAATGAAAATAAGGACGTGGAAGTGTGTGTCAGTCACACACAGCAGTCAGATTAACGAGTCTCCTGTAAACGCAGCAGTATGAGTTGATGATGTCTGAAGTCCATAAACACAAAGTTGTTTGAACACCTGCATAGCAATTTTATGGTATAATCACCCAGAATGTCAAAAAAAAAAACTTCATACATACAGTTGTTACAATGACAATGACTGATTATAGCATAATTACTTTACAAGTTTACTTCTTCATTTTGTTGGCAATAACTGTACAGATAATGTTATTGCAAACTAAGTTTGAGCATAAAAGAATGTTATCTCAAATCAGTTTAACGCTGATTTTACTCCAGAGAACTAAACCTCGTATAGCACTTTGCAATATAAGTCTTATTGCTTAACAAATTGATCCTTGGATAACTGATCAGGATTTAAACTGTCTACCTGTTGGAATTGTCAGCGAGCTCTATAATCCACCAGATTAATCAAATTTTGTAATCATAATCTAATTGCTTTCAATTAGTTTGGACTGCTTTGCCTACACAGTAAAATAAGACAATTTATTCCATCAATTAGCAGACTAATTTGAACGGGGATATTATCATCCTCTTCAAACATTATCAACTCTTATTTCCCAGAAGAATCTAATCTGACTACAGCAGGAATGTAGCTGGTAATGTCATTATTAGAGTAGAATTCCGGTGTGGTTTTTACTCTTCCTCCACTCATCCAAGTTTGTGTGTCAGGATTCTGAGAGCCTGTCAGACATGTGTCAGGGATTAGGAGGGACTTAAAGTTGTAGGAAAGTCTGATGGCCAGCTGTTGATTTCAGAGGCGAGTAATCTGCAGGCTGGATGCAGCGTGAAGTCGAGCTGTCAAGCTTCGACTTGTGTATCCTCGAATCCAATCAGATAATCACATCATTATTCAGAACATCTGTCACTGCAGCAAAACAGGAAGTCTAACAAAACTGCGGGACTAAGCTACTTGTTGAAGCGATTTGCTTCCTTTTTAAAAAATACACCTAAAAATTTGTGTGCAACATGCATTAACGTACGTAATGTGGTCTGATATTGGTAAATTGACAATTAATTTCCTTGTATGAACTCACAAAAATTAAAATTTAGCTTTACTATTATTTTTTTTATGTAAAGGAACAAACACTGTCACTGAATTTAAAAGATTTATTATTTTAAAAGATTCCTAGTGCAATACAATTTTCAAGGCTGCTTAATGATGCTCATAATTTTTGTTAATCTTTAAATCTTTCCTGACAAGTTATGAAATACTATGTAGAGATCATAAGTATTATCTGCTGGCAAGGCCAACTTCCTGTTGACTTTGATAGTCACCTCTAAGACTAAGACTACCTCTCAGATTTTTTGTTCCATTTCTTGCTAATTAGCCCATCAGTCATTTGGCGATTTAATGGCAAAACTATAGCTTTGTTCATTTTTGTTTTTCCTCTGTTTTCCTACTATTAATCACCGTTTCTGATAGGAAACTACTGATCACATCATCAAAGCCAATAAGTCTTACAAAGTGCCAATCTCAAATTTGCATTTATGATACATTTACAGTCATTTTTTTTTCTGTATCTGTTTTTTTGGTAGCCTCTTTACCATATCTGATACCTGAGTTTCACAGGTAAAACCTGAGACAAACCTCATGCACAAACAAATGTTTACTTTCTGAGATGGAGATAAACAAAATGCTGAATGGAGGTAAAGGAGAGAGAAATCGTTTTTACGGTCTGCGTTGACTCAGGAAAAGAAGGACTAGCACACTTGTTGCAGCAATGATTTCTGCAATATCATTCATACATGGACAAAATAAGAGAGATTCACATTTTACAATGTGGGAGCCAGAATGGCATTGAAATTCCGACCTGCGTTTTTCAAATACTTTGGAAGACATCTGATGCATAATATTTATTTCCACTTATGAATGTGTTCCAAAACAGATCTGAGACTCTCTGATTCCATGTACTTTATTTTTAAAACTTTATAACACATATCTATGACAGTGTATTAGGGCCATATATGAAAAAATTTAAAAACAAAACTCGGAAATTTGCGAGTTTTAAAACTCAAAAGTTTGCCAGTCTTAAAAGTCCGTATGCTTGTGATAATTCAACGATTTTGCACTTAAAACACAAGTACTACTTTATTGCTAAATCCAATGGAAAAGTATAACTTAATAAGGTCATGTACTGCAGGCAGAGTCACAACCTGAGGCGGTCCTGATTCCCGCTCTCATTATTTTCCCTTTTCCATTATTAAAAATAATTCAATTATTATTTTAAAAATTAAAAAAAAAAGATTATTCATCATTAAAAATCTTTTTTTTTTTTTTTTTTNTTTAAACTGGCAAATTTGTGAGTTTTTTTGCGAGTACATGACCTTATTAAATTATACTTTTCCATCGGATTTACCAATAAAGAAATACTTGCACTTTTAGCGCAAAATCATCTTATTATGATAAGCATACGGATCATCGAATTATCATAAGTACACGACTTTTAAAACTTGCAAATTTGTGAGTTTTAAAACCCAAAATAATGCCCCCCCCCCCCCNCCCCCCCCCCCCATTTTTTTCCTGTCTTATATGCTAATACACCATCATACATATCTGCTACATGTAAAAAAAATCATAAGTGGATCATCTGGCAGAGTAAATGTAGCATAAAACTTTATAGCTAAAGTGCCAATTACATCACATCACATCTTAACATTCACAGAAATTGCAATTAAAGACGAAATGAAAACATTTATGAGGGCATAGCGGGGCTGTGTTGTGGCGGTGGGGTGCTGGTGTGATGATGCGTGGAGCTCATAATGAGAAACTAAGCTCCTAAGCTCCCAGTAATTCATTAGCATGCGTTAAGGTCAAACCACAAATGCGGCACGACTGAGTTGCCCCTGCAGTCCCGTTGAGAATTTGCATCTTAAAACATATCTATTATTTATATGTGTGCATTATTATAATGTTGGCTATAGATCCTCTGAGCAAAGAGCACCGGGAAAGCCCACAGCACAAACCATCAGATAATGACCAGAAATACTGAGATAATGACAGACAGATTAAAAATAAAAAGTTGTCTGGACTCCACAAAAACTAAAATAAAAGTTTTCTTAACCCATGACAAGAATGTTACCATGGTTACATCTCCCATAATGCCATCTTATGGAACTTTCAATGTCGAAGTTTTCTGCATTTCGGGTTCTGTGCTCTTCATCAGAGTCTTAATTGAAGCTGAACAAAACAGGGTTCAGATCTTCCAACGGAATCAGCTCAGAGGGGAAAAAGAGCACAAAGTCAATTGGCTAATGATTTTGTTTCCAAGTATTTTCAAGGAACCTCTGTTAAGCCTGAAGCTCATTGTCTCTTTTGTGCATCCAACTGAAAACCTTACCAAGTCAACCAAAGAAATTTCAAACCAATGGCTGTCAGCGTCTATTTACACTCAGGCAAAGCACATCCAGGCGCTTTACTTCAGCTATAAATATCTTAGTTTTGCCAGGAATCAAGCTTCAGCCTCAGGCAGCATCCCAGGGCAACTGTCCATAACTATTACTCTGTAACCGTATTCTTTTCCACAAACACAGCCTGGACAGACAAACAAAACCTGCTTACATGTCTGTTGATGCCCGTAACCAACACTCGGATCGCCCGCCGAGCTTTAAGTCAGAGATGTGAAACAATGCTGTCCAGACGTGCCAGAGAGAGGGATTGTTTACCTGTGCATCTTAAATGCCGCTCAGACTGCAGGCGTGATGGATATCTGATATTCCACATAACATGACTGATGCATTAACCCCAAAACCCGCTGGGGGGTTTGAAAGGCATGTTTTCTTTAAACAATCGCCAAAATTACACCATTTGTCATAGCCAGAAACTTTAAAAATCAAAATTATTTTTGGGTTTTCAAATTTCCGATGGTCCTTGAACTAACCATGTGCGCCTAATACTTCCATAAGGAAATGTAACCAAATCTAAGCTTAGAATAGTGATATTTCTTCAAAATCACTTTATTATAAATGTCTCATTTAAAAATTCACTAAAATAAACCCTTTGTACAATCCAAATTCTGTAAAAAGCAGCAAATTTTGCATTTTTCACCACAACTAGCAAACCTGGAGCGCCTCTGGTCTCTTTAACAGTCATGTGACAACAATTCAGCCAGTCATTGGCTGAATGCAGACTGCAGCAGGAACACTAAGTCTATTGATTATAAAGATTATAGGTTGTAAAAATGTAAATAGTTCAGTATGCATAGTCCCTTTCTTATTTTTTTTTTTAATTTTTCCAATATTGGTAACACTTGTGGGCACTTGGAAAAATGTTGTATATATAGATTACATTTTTTTTCCATTTTTTTTAAAATAAATGATCAAAGAAATTCAACTTACATTTATTTTCTTTTTTTTTTATGATTTATGACATTATAACTGTCATAAATCATAAACTGCCAGTGCTTAATTTTGGGCAAAAAGAAGTGCCAGAACTACAACTGGACTGGGATGCTAATTTTTTACCGGGACTTTTTTTTTTTTTTTTTTTTTNCTAAGTCAGTGCTCCCTGCAACAGTTATTACAGTAGGCGTGGCGAGCTGTCAAACCAAAACGAGAGCCTCGTAGCCGGCTTGTAGCGTATGTGTCCTACCGCTGATAGACCCACCATAACTACATTTAAGAAACTAAAAAAAAACAAACAAACAAAAAAAAAAAAACACGGCCGCNAATTTGCTTTTGTGATTTTGTCAAGAATTTATCATACACAATTTAATTATTTTATTGTTTAATGCACACAATTATGTCCAAAAGCAATATAAAATTAAAACTAAATTACTTAATATAGTTCTGGAATGCTAGCTTCTGAAATAATCTCTCCCGTAACGCACAGAGCCATCAGAAATAAGTGCCAGAACTCAGTTCCGGTGCGTTACGAGAACACATGGTCCTGAGCTGTGCACCAGGCTCCACAATTCTGAAATATTACGAGACTTAAAATCTCATCTTTCCCACCATGAATCCTCACAAACTGATATCATCGTTACGTTACACATTAAGCACTGTATACTGCACAAAAGACATTTTTGAGTTCTCCCTACATATAGCCATGATTGTGCTGCTTCCATAGAGGTGCAGGACTTGCAGCTACAGTGAAAAATGAACCACAGTGAGTAAAAATGTAACAGGAGCAAAAACTGCCCAGCAAGTGCTTGGGGTCCAGAAGTCAGAGGTGTGAAACAAAGCCGTCCTGACGTGCCAGAGAGAGGGATTGTTTACCTGTGCATCTTAAACGCCTCTCAGTCTGCAGGCGTGACGGATATCTGATATTCCACATAACATGACTGATGCATTAAAAGACTGCATTCACCACCACCTTTCATATAGAGTTAACCTTAAGGTGGCAGCACTATGAATGTCAGCCCCTCCACATGTGGACCTTTTCAAATGCCAGTGCTCTTTATTCTGCAATTGTGGAACAGGACAGACAAAGAGGTGGAGGAAAGGGAAAAAGCTGGTGGATGAGGTCTTTTTCCCCTCTCTGTTTTTGGTTTTTTTTTTTTGGTTTTGTTTTGTTTTTTCTAGACAAAAATCCAAATGACATACAATCAGTGTGGCTCAGCAGGGGGTTCGTTTAACACTTGAGGGGGAATGTGCACTAAGTGTGGGTGTCTGAATGGCTGCAGAGCTGATCTGCTCATTTGATGATGTGCTCAATTACACAGATGAATAAATGGCAGCTTTGAACTAAAGCAGAGCCTCCTCCTCTGAATTTGCTTTTGCTTTGTAAAAAGTAACCTTTGACCCTTAGGAGGAATTCATAAAACACAGTGCCAGATTTAACATCAGTAAATATCTTCATGCAATCATAAATATCTTGTTTACATGTTGGGGAAGCGATTCATAAAACACACCGTCACAGAAAAATTAAGACCTGTTTCGTCAGCAACATGAAATCTGGGTCACATTTCAAACTGTATTTGTCTTATATGTGTTACTGATCAATAACTTTGATATTTAAGCTTACTTCAGGTGCTCTGGACTCCCAGTATGTGGATCTCTTATCAATCTCATATTAGTGTCTTATCCTTCTTCTTCTTCTTTCAGTTGCTCCCGTTAGGCGTCGCCACAGTGGATCATCTACTTCCATCTCTCCTTGTCCTCTGAATAGGAACCGATGGTAGCTGGTAGTGTAGTTTCCACTGGCGGCAGCAGCCCAGGCCTCAACCGATCTGGCATGGAAATCCGATTTGCAAACCGCATATTTGTTTTGGCATAGGATTTACACCGGATGCCCTTCCTGATGCAACCCTTCCCATTTATCCGAGCTTGGGACCGGCACGAGGATGACTGGCTTGTGCATCCTCACTCAAATCTCACATTAGTGTAAATCTCTTAAAATGTGGAGAAAGCAGAGAGAATTTAGGTTTCCTTTCCAATTTAACGAGTCAATTTTGCTCTGAGCTTTATGAATGAGCTTCAATTATCACAGCAGTTATTTAGCTGAATTCCCCACTTAGAACATACATACATACATACATACATATATACACACACACACACACACGATTCTCCATTACAAGGAAATGGCTTAAGCCAGACACTCCATCTATAGGAGAATGGTATGACATCATTTATGATATTTTTGTAATGGAAAGAANAGCCAGACACTCCATCTATAGGAGAATGGTATGACATCATTTATGATATTTTTGTAATGGAAAGAACACTTTCTCCCTGATGCTTCAAGTAAATAAGTTTGAGGAAATATGGCAGAAATGGAAAGTGTATATCTACCAAAACGCCCTTCTTTTGTTTAAATTCTCTTTTATATGTATGTGACTGTATATGTGGGTATGAATGCATGTTAATTTTTTTCTTTTATTTTCCTTTAAAAACAAAACACCCCATGTTCTGATTTTTGTTCAAATTATAATGTAAAAAGTTGAATTAAAATAAAGAATTAAAAAAAAAAACAAAAGAAACAGACACGATTCTCCACAACATAACGGCTGCAAGTTATCATATCGTGTCGTATCACCAAGTGACCTTCTTTCCTGAGTAAGTAAAGAGGATAATCTCCAGATGCAGAAGCCATTAATTGATACGGCTCGACCTTGAGCTTAACCTTTGACGATGATCTCCAGGCCTCTGAACAGGAAGAGGGTGGATGTGATGCGTTGGTGGCAGCAGTGACAAATGACAACTGTAAATCTGACATGACAGGCACTTCAAGTTGCTTGGAGATCAACAGTGACCCCTTGATACTTGATTGAATTGAGTGCGTCTGACAACCTTCCGCACACCGTGGAGCGTCCTTCCTCTGACCGTGTGTGTTTGTATTTGTTGCCCAGCAGTGTTCTTCCTGTTGTTGTAAGTTTTCGCCCAAAGATTTCCAGTCTTGAAGAGACAAGGACCCGAAGTCAAGCGTCATCTGAGATCCCTCGGCGTCCCGTAACAGCTGTGTGCAGCATCAGAGCACGCCGCCGCCTCTATCCCATATTACATCTCTGCCACTCAGCGCCAACGGATCAGCAATCCAATTTCACAGAAGCACGCTCAGAGGGAGACGCAGGAATGAGGATCTATGCTTCAACAAAGGCGAGAAGTTGTTTGAAGTGGCTAGAGGGGTCATGGTTGGAGGAAGACAGACCGGCTGAAGAAAGTGTGATTGTGGAAGATAAAAAAGTAAAAGCAATAAAGTCAGGAATGGATTTTTTGAGATTGTGTTACTTTCATAAATTGAGGACTTGCAGAGTGACTCTTAATTTTCCCAACCTTTCTTTGAGCACGGGATACAAAGCAAATGCCAAGAACAGAGGACGGAATAAATGGAAAAGTCTAATCTGTACATGGCAAACACACCTTTGTAATGCGGTGACGTCCCTCTCCGCTCAGCCAAAGAGCAGCCAGACAATGATCTCTGTGTAGTGCTGGGAGAGCAGATGTACAGTATTGGATGACAACACACTCTCCAGCCCTTTCAGTATCACACACTCGTATTGCACAGTCACTGTGACATAAATAGAGAAGGGCCTTGCATCTCATCTTTCACAAAGCAGAGAGATCTGAGTCTGATATCATGTGACTGCTTATTAGATTGAGCCAGCAGGCCGTCAGCTTGGAGCCAGACTCATAAGGCAGCCGGTGAGTCGAGGAGGCCCATTTTCCACTCCCACCCACACACACACAATGCAGCAGAACAAAGCACGGCGAGCCCCGGCTGGACCGTCTCACCTCCGCTGCCAGAGCCATGCATGCAGGGCTGAGAAAGCTCCCCTTTTTCTTTTTTCCAAATTGATTAAAATCCAGCTCTAACGAGGCAGATGCATCTTAGCAGAGGTCTACGTGGGTCCAAAATTTTGGACCCGATCTGAAACACACCTGGGCCAAAATCCAAACCCAACGAGCATAAATTACTTTTCAAAGACAGACTTGACCTGAGGACAGGCGGTCCCAAAATGCTGTGGACGCAATCAGACACAAACACAGAGAAAACAGCAAAACTGGCAGCAGCCTGATGAGTCACCAGCTAACAAAGCAGCTCGTTCCTCACGTCAGCATCGAATGCCTCCATTTTCCTGCACTTTAATTCACGCTCTCCGTCTCTCCTCAAAAAAGGTGATTATGGCGTGTGATCACGCCATAATCACGCAGACCCAAGACCTGTAGCAATAGCATGGAACCCAAACCCGTTTCTCCACTCTCCTGTTTCCAAGGCCACTTTCTTTTTGATTGGTGTGTTCTGAGTTTTGACTCGTGTCCAAACAAATACTCCGTCCAGTTTATAATCCACAAATGAAAGAAAATTTATTTGCCAATGTCCAAAAAATACATACAAGAACATTTCAGCTTTTATCCGTTGATCCTGTACTGTATTGATCCTGTACCAACTCGATAATCCAAAAACGTATTTTCACGTATCTAACACTCACACTGGCGGTAAAAAGCTTGTATAGGTCCAACACCGATCTCATTACGCTTTACAACAAACTCAGTCAGCGCAGTTAAACTCTTTACGGTGCCGTACGTATCGTAAAAAAGGTTAAACAATAATCAAAATAGTAAGATTCGATCAGTATTAATCTAATCTAACACACACAAAAAAGGATTCTAGGTGCATTTCAAAGCCTAAACAATATCTGCAACTTAATAAAAAACTAAATGAAAATATGACAGTATTTAAATTAGGCATTTTCCTAAACTCAAATAATTACCAAATTAGCTCTTACACCCAGTGAGACTGAAAATAATTTGGACAGAACTGAGGTCGAGTCTCAGTTCCTAGAAACTGAGTTCCGTGAAAACTTTGACGAGGCAGAGAGAGAGAGAACGAGGACTTGGCTTGCTTGATAGTAAAGAGAGGAAGTTGGATGGATAAGTACGACGCAATTGTTGGCACAAAAGTTCAGCTGGGACGAGTCCTGCAGACAGGATCCACGAGACAAGAGGACACGGACTGCCTGAAACCTTTGGAACATCCTGGTACGACGACACTGACGAGACCGACAAAGACATCAGACGCCTCCTCCTTCAGTTTGAGCCGGCACGTCGATATCAGCCCGACAATCCTTTAGCTATATTTTTTACACAATGTCAGCATTTTCCATTGACAATAAAAGATGACAACGCTCCGACTGCATGATGAGAGAGTGAGATTTGTGATAAATCTGTCACCAGACGTACGATTCCCATTTTCACGCAGTCAGATTTCAACAGCAGATAACAAATAAATTGACTGCTCTCTTTTTTGCACTGCGTTTCCTGACAGTCTGACATCCTGTCTGTCTGTCTGTCTACCTGTCTGTCTGTCTCTGTCCCTGATTAGCAATCACAGCAGCGTAGCCTAGTCTGATTCCAAGTGGAAAGCTTTAATTCTCCCCACATGCTGCTGAGACATCCAGACCCTCGTGCGAACACAAAATCGCTGCTTCTCGTTAACACTCCAAACTTTCCATATATCATCTTAAGGAAAATCACAGCTTAATCACTGCCTGTCCCTCGAGGCCCGCCGGTTTTAAGGACTCTGTTGCAGATGTCTGACAGCAGATTTGTTTGTCCACAACCATGATGATGTTTGTGTTTGTGGAAAAAAAGATTATGAAGAATTAATGCATGACTAATGGAAAGTAAAACACCAGACCAGGAAAATGATTATGCTTAGTTCATAAACTGTCAAACCAATTAAAATCAGGTGTACACATCCAACTAGACGACTTAAGCTATGAGAGTATTCCTTGGAAACATCAGGTGTGCGGTGCCAGGGATTAGCTTCCTGTTTTCCCGCTGAGGAAAAATCCAATCAGATGAAGCAAAAAGAAAGTGGCATTTTTAATAGCGGTGTGTCTTATGCCTGAGTGGAGCTTTCTGAGCGTCCTGCATCTGTTTATCCAAACTGACATGTTGACTGGATGGACAAGCCAGAAATGAGCAGCAATGTTTTCCACAGCTTTGTGTCACACATGCTGCCATTCACGGGTTAAAAAAATAAATAAAATTAAAAAATACAGTAAGAAACAGTAATACGCAGGGCTGGCCCGTGGCATAGGTGAACTAGATGGTTGCCTAGGGCCCCGTGGCTGCTAGGGGGCGCCACGCCAAGAGTGAAACTTAAGTGAACTTTCATTAGCGGTAAATAAGTTCAGGAGCTGCAGAGATGTAATAAATCTATGTGCTAACTTTGTGAGCTATGTTACCTGATAGAAGTGGGAACAGTATATATAGAGCTCAATGTGGTTAGACAACTCACTAAAGGTGTGTTATAAAACACTCCTTTATTCAGCACAGAACTAATATAACATGGAATTTATGCATATTATGGTTTGACATTACGTTTTAGTTAAGATGAGGCTCATAGAGATATCTATGGAGTGGGTTGGGGGAATTGTGGGATGTAAGATTAAAACTAGAGTGGGAGATAAAGGGTAGCCACACCCCTTTTGTATGTTATTAGAAATTACTACAGTAGTTTGAAAAATGTTTAATTTGCATTTTACTTTTGGCTGTTGGGGAGAGTGAAACAAGATTAAAAATGACAAATAATATTTAGTAATCCACAGGTATTCATGTTTTTATTTATTTATTATTATTTATTTATTTATTTATTTATGTATTTTTAGCTTGACAGCATTCACACCAAAAATACCATCTCTTATGTCCCTGGATGGGGAGCCCCCAGCAAACAACTTGCCTAGGGCCCCAGAAAGGCTAGGGCTGGCCCTGGTAATACGTGACAGAAATACATACATCTGACTCCTATACAAATGCTTTCAGGCATGTTTAAATACTATATATGGATAGTAAGGTGGTAAAATAACATATTTCTTGTCTACTAGCCAAGTGGATTTTGTGACATTTTCACTGTGAATGTAAATGTGTTGTGACAGAACGACGACAAACAGAAGCGAATAAATCAAATCCAGCAGCCAGTGTGAACGTTTACCTTCCTGAAGATAAAAACACTAATTTTACTTTGACGTAAAGTGTCCACCATTAAAAAAAAAAAAAAAAAANAAAAAAAAAAAAAAAAAATCACTGATCTTTGAGATGGATTGATGCGTTAGGCCCGGATGATGAATATCACACATATCCTGTGGTTGTACATGTCCTCCAGAATTAATGCCACAAGCTTGCAAAGATCCAATATCCACCAAAAATGCTAACTTTATTCACGTTCAGCAGTGTCAATGACAAGCAGAAAGATGTCTGAAAGGCTTGAGGAGGAGCTGATCGAGCGTGGCGGAATTCTTTTAATGGCCCCGCATACCGTCTCCACTTCACAACCGCTGCAGTTTTTCTTGTTTTTGTAGCATGTAAAACGCTGACCCCCTCAATCATCATCCTCTCGAAGCAGTCGACACGGTTGGTTTTAATTTGTCCTGGTGCAGACTCAGGGTGATTTAAGGACCCAGTACACTTTGTAAAAAGTAGAACTCTCAAGGCAAAATCCATGTTTTTTTTAAAGGCATAAGACGCAGCGATTCAGGCTCTTTGTGCAGGAACCCCAGGGTGAACATTTCTACTTGATACCTGCGCCAGGTCATGATATCACATGGAGAAATCTCTCCGCTGCAGCACGTCATGTAATATTTGGACCAATTAAAACCAAGAAATGGAAATCTACCAGAAGCAGAAAAGACAAAAGACAGTTCTTCAGGGTTTTGCTGTGCAGCGTTCTCATTCATGTTCAAAAGGTGCCTGTTAGGTTTACCTGCCTGTTTAAGTTTAGCGTCATAGAGACTATTTAGCTCTGAAGGAAAAATCATAACCTGCCAAAGATCAGCTCCTATGACATCATCAGTCATTTTATTTGGTGATAAAATTAATGTTTTATTCACTTGAAGACGAGCAGCTCAAGTTAGTCTGAGTTACTGTAAATATTGTAAAATATTACAGGATTTAGTTATTTGTACAGATTAATTTTTTACTTATGTTGTTGCAGTTTGCAATATGGACTATTTATGCAGCTAGCGCAGCGCCCGTTCAAAACGTGCATGTTCGGAACGGGTCGGACTTTCTGGTGGACGCAGCCTGCCATAATTTAGTTCTGCACATCCTTGTGAGCTAGCTTTGTTTGCTGTATGGAGTTGGGTTATTGAGATCGTGGCGCTGGACCGGAGCGTATCCTGCCACGCCCCAGGCACAGACTACTTTTTACTGCTTAATTTGAGAACTGCTCATCCAAACAACTTCACACGTGACGTTGCACATACTTGGGTCTTGAGAAATAAACCCGCTTAATATCAACTTCATACAGTACCAGGTTCTAGAGATAACTGTGCTACAGACAGACAGGAAAACTGTAATTATAATAAGATTCTGGAGCTTTGATATTTTGACTCTTACACTGCCCCCTGGTGGACATAGTATTTAACGTTTGAGATTGACATACAGTAAAAGCGTGTGAACAACAGAATAGCAACTGTGTGCACAAACATGTGAGTACCTAAAAATCAACATAACAATTCTGACAAATTTTTTTTTGATGAAGTATTTTTAACTGAAAACATCTAACAGATTTAAAGAAAAGTATTATTAATTTAAACATTATGAATGATTCCAAAGTCAAACTTCTGCCTATTTTGCAAACTACTCGGAGCTTAACTCGTATTTCATCCAAACACGACACATTTGGTAAGATTTTTGTGCAAATTTTCTGCCACACTGGGTGGCTTCATCTATTATTCAAATTTTTACAATAAACTATTAACATGTTTAAATATGCAAACTTAATCAAAAGGGATTCATGATCAATTTATGGTGATACGGAGAGCATTGTGTCATCAAGAGACACAAATGTGAATATTTGCAATTAAAGTTTAAACCTTCCCTCTATGAATAGCAGGATCCTATAATTTATTCAATAACAGGCTTCGTACCCCCAAAAAAATCATTTGTAGAATAGGATCAAATGTCCCATGCAGGGAAAACTAATAATTTTTTGTTTGCAGTATTTATAATTTAATAAAGTGCAGCTTGGATCAAATTAATTTTGAGCTTTGAATCAGTCATTTTTCCTTCAGTTGTGTTTAGTTTTCTTGTTTATCCCCATAAGGAAACACTTTTATTTAAGGCCGCATGCTGAGTGTCGGCTTTCTAAAGCTGCCTCTTATCTGGATGAGAGAGTTCCAGTGTTAGATAGAAGAACAATTCAGAAATTTCTCTCACCTGCCTCCTCTCCTCCTCTTCCTCCTTCCTCCTTCCTCATCCTTCCCCGGTGGTTCACCTTCTTAAACTTTAATCATCTCATATTCAATACGTTTCACAGCAAACTCACCACAAGGTTATCTCACTTTTCAAATGATTTTTGTTTCCCTTTTTAGCCTCAAACACAATAAAATCTTGTCATTTATTCATATCCAGACTCCAGACGCAAGATTTCACGAGGCAGATGTAAAGATAAAGCAAAAATAAAAAGCTAAAACAGAATCACGGAATAAAAGCTAAAACGCTGCTAATGCGCTGCAAAAACAATGCGCAGCCTTATCGTACTGTCAATTCATGTTGCTGTTTTTGACTGTAACGGTTTTTGTCATTCACATGTCACCTTACGACACCTTCACCTTGCAGAAGAAACCTGGAAACTGCTTTTTGAGAGTTTTCTTTCTGTTCTGATGGTGTCAGAGGAAGGCCAGGGCGCCCGCTGTTCTTGGATAGCATGTTGTGTTGTGCCGCAGCATGAGGTCTGCTTCATCCATCAGGCCGGCTCAAAGGACTCAAATCAATGACCAACAAGACAATGTGTGATGTTGTTTCTAGAAGAGGTTCAAAAACCACTTAAAGGACCATACAAGTGATTTTGCATGTTTGCGCACAATAAATACAACCTGAATACATGTTATGTTGCTGCCAAACATTTCCAAAACATAAAACTATTATTTTATGTTTCGTGTTATTTTGACAAATCCTCTAATCTTTCAAAATTAAAACCTTAAAATTTAACATTTCACCTAACACGTATGATTGTAGAAGGCACAGTTTTACACAGTTTTGGTCAAATTAAAGGACCATACCAGCCATTTTGCATGTTTGAGCCTAATATATTCAGTTTTCATACATGTTACGTTACTGACAATCATTTCCCAAAGCATAAAACCGTATTTCAGCTTTCCTGATATTTTGCTAAATCTCTTAATCTTTCAAAATCAAATATTCAAGTGATACACCCACCTTAAAAATCCATGTTTCTCCTGCTAATAGTTACACAGCCTTATGAAGTCACGGTCCTTTAAATTTTTCCATAAACGCAGGTCTTCTTTTGGGACTATATTCCCCGGTGGAGGCATACATTCACTCCACGCTTTTTATTGAGCTTAAACACTAAAATTACATAACTTCTAAAAAAACCTGAATACACGTCTTGTTGGTGATGATGGATTACCTATCCCAAGAACGTTTACAGTATCAACAAGTTGATTTTAATAGCAGAATGAACTGAAACCAATGGAGGTCTGGAAGGTAGGAAAAACATTTTTAATTCAGTGTTCCAGTAGTATGCTTTGGGAAATGATTGATGTAACATTATGTGTATGAAAACTGAATATATTGGGCTCAAACATGCAAAATGGGTGGTATGGTCCTTTAAGTAACTTAGACAAAATATTTAATAGACATCTTGTTTGCTGTGATGATGATTATTTATCTCAAGCCCGTTTAAAATCTCCACAAGTTGATTTTTATGGCACGCTGGAAAGAATTGAAAGCAATGGCAGTCTGGAAGGTAGGAAGAACAATTCTAAAACGTACTGCTCTGGTAGCATAGTTTGGGAATTGTTTTCTAGTAATATGCTGTATTTATTGGGCTCAAACATGCAAAATCGCCAATATATTCCTTTAAATCAAGTTTCAAAAATTATTTTCTAAATATGACGAGTATTCCACGAGCAAAAAACGTGGAACATCTTTGACATCCTGCCTTCTCAGGATGAAAACAAGCCAATCAGAGAAAAGGCTGGTCAGTTTTATCGTCATGTCAGCGGACCAGAGTGGCTGAACTCTACTTGGCCTTCACAGCGTGTCACGTCTGACAAAAACCGCCTGAACGAATCCCTGTCAGCGGCTGAAGCTGAGGACAGACTGCAGGAAGACCCGTCCCTCCGTCCACTTTCCACCGCTTGTCTGCGTCTGGGTCATGGAGGCCCACGGAGGCTAAGCAAAGTAGCCCAGATGGCCATCTCTGTAGCCATATCCTCCTGCTGTTCCTGTGAGATCCAATGTGTTCCCAGACCAGATGGGATACATAATCCCTCCAACGGTATTCTGGGTCTGTCCTGTGGTGTCCTTCCAGTTGGACCTGCACAGTAAACCTGTCCAGGGGAGGCGTCCAGGATCCTGATCAGATACCCAGCTTACCTCAGCTGATACCTCAGGTCTACTCTGAGCTCCCTCCTGATATCCAAACCTGGTCCCTAAGGCCGGTTTCACATGCTAAGCATGAGCGTTGCTGCTGAGCTCGGCATCAAACGCCGCTCAACCAAGCGCTGACAGGAAGCACTGTTGCTAATGACATGTTGACGGTTACCATGGGCGATCTTTGCACATTTGTTGTCCAAATTGGGTTTCTGGGTCAAATCAGGTAGCAGTATGGACATCGCTACAAAGAAGGCTCTGGTGTTTTTCCCATTCAGAGAAGAAAAGCAGGTATGCTTTCTACAGGTATGCACAATATTTCTACAAACACAAATCTCTTCTACATATTTGCAAAACTTATTTTTACAGGTTCAAACCTCCTCTACACATTAGCAGATTTTTTTTTTTTTTTTTTTTTTTTGCATATACACATTTATTTTGCACATACAAATTTTCTTTACAACCTCAAAAAACTTTTGGCAGAGAGTTGAGCCCATACGTAACGGAGATCTCGATGTTTTGGTCACTACTCAGAACTCATGACCGTATGTGAGGGATGGAACGTAAACTGACTGGATAATCTAGAGCTTCTCCTTCAGCCTCTCATACATGTCAGCATCAATGCACCAATCTGTGGGATCGAGATATCAGATTTACAGGCCTCCATTATTAACCATGTTATTGGCTCCAGAGCCACGTGCAGTTTAACATGGCAATTAAATTGATGTAGAAACCATGTTCTCTCTCCACAAACCGGCACCTTGCCAGGAGGATTTTAGAGCACATCCAATTAAAAGCACATTATCTAAAAAACACAATAATCCCAATAATCACCATTCACAAACACATGACAATACAGCAGCTAGGAGAACGTTGTCTAAGAGAATCCAAAAGCAATGGTAGCGTGGCTTTAGCTAAGCCTGGCGCTCAGTTGGAGTGTACACATTAGCATTCTCTGCTGTTTAGCTGTGTCGGGTGTAGTTTGAGAGATTATACTGAACAATCTTTCAAAGGCTCAGAAAGGCTCACAGAAGCAGGTTAGAGCGTTAGTTTGAAGTTAGAAACAGTTTGTTGAGGTTTTAATGGAGCTTGTTGGAGAGGAGGCAGAGTCTGAGATGAAGCCTGAAAACGGCGTCAAATAAAGCTTCGTTTTTCATCTTTGTTAAAATTTTAGGCGAAATTCATCAAAAAAAAAAAAAAAAAAANAAAAAAAAAAAAAAAAAATCACGCTAACTACACAGCATCATGCTACGTAAGCGCAGCAATGATCATTCATGAAGCTTACGTTAATCAGCGCAACATTATCGGAGCGTTGTTACAGTTTGTGAGTGTGTGTGTGTGTGTGTGTGTGAGAGAGAGAGTGAGAGANGAGAGAGAGAGAGAGAGAGAGAGAGAGAGAGAGAGAATGCAGAGGATTAGTCTTGAGGAAGAGTTTCAGTGCCTGTGTGTGTGAGATCAAACCTTGCCATTTAAAAACTGACTGATCAGCTGAGTGGATTTATCTATCAAATTTATTGATCACTAACACATCAGATAAATACAGTTTAAAATGTCACCCAGATTTCATACTGCTGAAATTTAGCACCAGACTGAAACTGGAATTCATTTTTGCATGAGGTGTGTTTTATGAATCTGTTCCCCGACATGTAAATGAGGAAGTAGGCACACCTCTTTCAAAATAAATGCTAAAACATGTCAGTAACAGGTGTTTATGAATGGGAAAACATGGATGCATGATGATATTTTCCCTTATCGACATGTTAAGTCTGGTACTGTCCGTCCATCCTTTTTCTGTACCTGTTTGTCCTGTTCAGGGTCATAGATGCATTTCAGTTAAAGAGGTGAATTTATGGAATAAGCTAGAAAATGACTTAAAAACTTGGAGATATGTTTGTTGGGAACTTTCACATATTTGTTTTTATTTTGTTTTCTACATGCTACACACTGAAATAAAAAAAAAAAATCATCACTTATTTGACTAACTGAATATTATGAGGATTTATCGCTGGGCAGGTGTGTTAGATTGTACAAGTGTACCTAATAAAGTGGCAGCTGAGTGTATAACCCAGACTTTATTTCCATATGAGCAGAAAATATAACAGTCTTCAAGTCTGCGTAAGCTTATCATGTAAAAATAAATAAAATCACGGCATATTTTGTTATTGTTGTTCCATCATGTTCACCTGCTTAGCTGCCTCATTGCTGAGATGGTTTAGGCGTATTTTTCATTTTTGCAAACAATATTCAATAGCATAAGCAACCACTTCACCTGAAAGGAGTCTATTTAACTATAACCTAATAAATTTTGTTTTTTTTATTACCCTGTAGCCACTATGAACATATGTGACATGGTGAGTGGAGTTGATTTTCTTGTTGAAGCTACACTAGTATACAAAGTCGACCTGGATGATCTGCTAATGTCTGAGCGCGACGGCGGGAGGAAGAAGCTGTTATTAACACTGATAACACTTCCATGACAACACCTGAAAATACATACAAATTAATTAAAGGCCCAGCAGGGACGCGGTGTAGCTCTAAATTAACTGCAGTGCACTCTTCCGTGTGGCCAGCTTTACATCAGGACGGATGATATACGGCCAGATGGTACATTTCAACTCCCAGCGTTTGCTTCACACACAACCACCAACCCCATTACGCCAACAAAACTACTCTTTACTTGGTAATTTTACACTGTTAAAAATCCTACTTAAAAAAAATGAGTCAACATTTTCCAATCATTTGTTGAAGTTGGATGAAGTACTGGTATTATTGAGTAGGACAAACTCAATAATATATATTTGACTTTAAGATGTAAAATTAAGTACAGCCTATGTGGAAACAGCCAAGAAACTGAGTTGAGCAAACTTGATAGTCGTCAACATGTGACCTACATTAAACTTGATTAAAATTTAAGAAACATTACAAAATTGAGTTCCATGAATTCATACAATTTTTTTTTTTAATTTTTTTTTTTAATTTTGACAATCTCTTGTTTTGAGTGTTTGAGTCAAACTTCACTTCTCCAAACCTGATTTCTCCTGCCAGCCCAAAGATTGAACCGGCGACCCTTTGGTTACGAGCTTCTCTAAACGTTAAGCTCCATTACAGGAAGTACAGACATGCTACATTAGCATTTTCACCAGTTTTATAAATTTTTATCTGTATTCTGGTACATTACTCCACAAATATAAACATGCCAACAAATAACCCATGTTAAATACATCAAATATGAACTTTCTCTGCACGATTTTGATTTTTGATCTCATTCTTTTTTAGTCAAACTGTCAACGTTTGTTAGTTTGACTCAAACACTCAAAACAAGAGTTTGTCAAAATTAAACAAAAAAATGTATGAGTTCATGGAACTCAATTTTGTAGTGTTTCTTAAATTTTAATCAAGTTTAATGTAGGTCACATGCTGACAACTATCAAGTTTGCTCAACTCAATTTCTTGGCTGTTTCCACATATATTTTATGTCTTAAAGTCAAATATATATTATTGAGTTTGTCCTACTCAAAAATATCAGTTCACCCAACTTTAAAAAATGATTGGAAAATGCTGACTCATTTTTTTTCAAGTCAAACCAAAGAAAGGTTTTTTACATTACAGTTTTTACTTAGATGTGACTTAAATAAATCCAGTTGAAAAGGAAATTTTTTTTTTTTAATAAATCCTACATTTTAAATTTATGTAGTATGGACTAACACACTGAAAGACTTTTTACAGTGTAGACTAAACCACATGATAAACCTCAAAACAGAGCACAAACACTCAAAGAAAACACACCTGTTCTGTATCCTCAGTGCACACTCAGGAGCCAGCGTGGATACACACACACACACACACACACACACTCATGTTCACGTCTAATCTGCTGAGCCGTTTCCCCACTCGGGNCACACACACACACACACACTCATGTTCACGTCTAATCTGCTGAGCCGTTTCCCCACTCGGGCCACTGTGTTTATGAGGAGAGTCTCCAAACGGTGGAGATCAATAATGGCCTGTCAGCTTTTTAGTCTAGCCGTGGACAGAGCAGAGACACAGGGACCACGGAGAGAGAGAGCTGCGTCCGTCCATCAGACTCAACGTGACCCNCCCCCCTCCCCCAACAGCTTTGATCAAAGATGACAGAGAGAAAGAGTGAGTGAGGACGACGGACGGAAAGACAGACAGAAAGAGCGGCTCCTGTGGCGTCGGAGAGCTCTTGAGGCCCCTGGATCTCATCTGCGGCGTAATTAAAGCTGAGCATGGACTCTGGGTATTTGTCTACTTAAATGCTGCTGGTCTCTAACGCCAGCCATACAAAGGACTGTCAAAGGCAAGACAAAGTAGAGAGAAGTGCATCCCCGGGAAGGATCTGCATAATATCTGCTGCATATATGCTCACATATTCCCACATATATACCTACACACAGAAATGTGCCCTAATGTGCAAGGCGAGGAACCTAATTGCTCTGGCAGCCATTGAATGATGACAATGGCCATGTGGGGAGTTGGTAAGACTTAGCTCGGACGTATGTAATTATTCAGCTGCACAAAAGGAAGGGCCGATGCTGTGCCACAGCAGATTTACTGTGTCTGTGGGCAGTGCATTCAGCAGGGTCTCTAATGATGTGCTCTTAAGGACTAAATTACCACAGCACTGTTTACCTTCCACTCATGGCAGTGGGTAGAGTACAGGTCCCACTGAGACAAAGACACCAGGAAGATGGCAAAAAAAAAAGCCCAGATGGATGTCCTGGAGTTCAAATTAAAGCAAATGATCTGATAGTGAGGAGGGTTGCTGAAAGAAGATGAATGGTATCCATGGAAGCAGAGGCAGGGGAGGCTGAAATGTCTAACTCTTTTTGGTGAAGGCCCTTCTCTTCACACACTTCTGACAGCCTGCTAGCTCGCTAAATCCCTGGACAAGGGGGTGGAGAACACATACGCAGCTCTGAATATAACACTCAGATATTTTCAGGCAGCGATTTCAGTGTTAGGTCCAAATACAAATAAAAATAATGAACACAGTCAGCCAGGACCCATTTCATCCTTTATGGTCTGGGAACTTAGAATGCCCATCCTAAGATATTGTTAAAGCTGCCACTCAAAGACATGTATAGGTTTGCAACCTATTTCAGCTCCACTTTTGCCTGGTCATAAATTATACATTTATGCTATTTGAGAAGGAAGCGGGAGAAATGCATGACCGAATAAGAAATAAGCTATGCATTGTGGTTTGCATAGACAATTTTAAGTGATGGGGAAATTATTGGCTAAAATTTTCTTCATATATCATATCATCATATATGCTGACAGATTTGCAATAACAAGTTTAACTACGCAAATAATGCACAGTATGCATTTCTATCTATATTTGACCTTAGCTTTTCTTACTTCAAAGTTACTGGCATAATTGAAAAAAAAATATTGCTCAACTGTAAAGCATCCTGCTTTACAGGGGGATGCTTGACTCAAAAATGTGTCTAAATTTTTTATTTTTTATTTTAATGGATATTATACAATATAAGCATCATATTGACAGCTTTTTTTTGTTTGTTTGCACTTGTTTGGGCAGAGCTTTCATCCAAATTGAGCCACTGTCAGAGGTCATTTACATAATGAAAGAAGAAAATTAGCAAAGAAGAAAAAGCAGGACAACTGTGCCAGTTGGCAGACGGAAAGAATGAAGATGGAAGCAAACAGTTCGGCAAGAACGGACATAGAATGCAGAGCTGTAGTGAAGGATAAGGGTGCGTGGAAAGCTGAAAAGAGAGAGAGAGAGAGAGAGAGAGAGAGAGAGAGAGAGTGTATAGGGACTAAAGAGCTGAGACAGCTGAACCATGAAGACAGGCCAGCCAGTGAGTTGGACAGAGTAGAAACTGCTGGTGAAAATAAGAGAGCAGAACAGGAAGACAGTGAGAGAAAGTAGCTGGAAAGCCTCAAAAAGCACAGAAAAAGTTGGAGATTACGTTCTGCTGGAGATTTAAAAAGTTGACAGGAGAAGAAACGAAGATTAAAGGAAGTTTGACAGCAGACGAGTAAAAGCTGGGAGCTTTCCCAGGCGGCTTTGAGACAGCAGGTGTCCCCGCTTTCCTCGTTTGGACGAGGCTCTTACCTTGGCTGACGCTGCAGTGACCGACCCCGCTGCTGTGATGCCTCGCTTGACCACCATGTCGCCGCTCGATGTTGTCACGGCAACTGTAACTGGGGTGGGAAGGAGGGAGGGGATGACGGGGAGGGGAAGAAGCCCTGGCCGGTTGTTGCCATTGACAACAGCAGAGGCGCAGCTATGATTGGCTCCTCCATTGTGGAGGCCAGACGGACGGATGTCTCTGCGCTCCCAGGGTCCCCGGTAGTCCCTCTCGAAGCGGTGGTGGTGACGTGACATCACTTCCTCTTCCTCTCAGAGGGCACGATGGGGGCAGGCCTGCAGGAAATACACAGGAAGAGCACACAGGTTGATATAATATCCAGATATAAGGTTAAATGTTATGGATGGCGTGATAAAGAGATAGACAGACTGTGTTTGAATACAGACAGATTGACAAGAAAAGAGGGTCAGAGCGAGTTAAAGTGAGAACATGTTGACATGAAGGTGTAAATGCTCTCAGCATCTGCTCCCTCTGCACCCGACTGACACAAACACACTGCGGCTCATTTGTTGCCTCTAATTCCTATTCTCCCAGTCATTAACGAGGCTGCGACAGGAGGGAGAGAAACGAGCGCCGCTGAGCAGCTCTATAAAAAACACCATCAGTGCCAGCGCCATAAGGAGATAAATTTGTTTCTTGAAGCATCTAGACTTGAATACAAGCAGTTAAAGAGGCGTGGCTGTGTTCGACATGAGCCACGATTCGCTCAAGCTGTCCTGAGGATGGCGCGGCGGTATGGCGACCTTGGGGTCAAAACTCATTCATCTGAACAGATAAATACCCCTGCAATTACAGCTCATCTCATACAACTAATGGCTGCTTAATTCAATCTGAATGCCCTTGAAGTGCATTTCGAGGGTTCTCCGCTTTACCCAGCAGGCCCCGACAGGCTCAGGAGAACGCCCAGGTGGAGTTCCATCGCTACTGTGTAGCATAAGCAGCGTGTCACTCTATATTATATCATAAATCAAAGCAGTACATCGGGATCTTTGTAGTGGAATCCATCACAGAGAGGTTTGAACTGTATTGTACTCCTCCTCAGCAAAGGCGCGGCATGTTCCTTTGATAACAGATGAAATAAATAAATAACCTTAAACCAGGCTCAGCGAGCCTCATGCAAAATCCCCTGGTCTGTAAGGAGAGAATGACAGTGGATGATAAGTCTTTATTCCGCGCTCTGGGGTCTGTCATGCTGCTTCCTGCATCAGAGAAGCGAACGCCTTGAAATGCCTGCTTCCTGTGTGTGTTGTCTGTGTGTGTCTGTGTACAAATACACTTTATGCTGCAAGTGAATGACTGTGCATGCAGGCAACTTTTGGCAGGATGTAATGACAACACATATGTTCATAACTCCTGTGGAGTAGGGGGAGTCTTTGAGGAGGCTGCTGGAATGAAAGGCTTTTGCGGAGCTTTGATACTCGTGCAGCCTGTGGTGACTGCATGCGCTCTACTGTATCTTCATCTGCCATTACCATCCATTTATGTGCCATCTACAACACCCAAATGCATCTCTCTCTCTTTCTTCATGCACCTTTCTCTCAATCTCCCCTTTGCTGTTTTCTCTCTCAGATATGGAAAGCTAAATGTGCCAAAATTAAATATATAAAAACGATATTATGCAATAAATAGCTATGCAAAAGTCATTATTATTATGAAATCTTATTTCATAATAACACTTTTATTTCATAATTCCCCGTTTTTAATCTTTTTTTAATTCATAACACCATTTTATTTCATAACACTCTTATTTCATAATGTCCTATTTTAAGTCTCTTTTTTATTTCACAACACCATTTTTGTTTCATAATAACACTTTCATTTCATAATGCCCCATTTTTCAAAAGTGTCTCTTATTTCATATCACCCTATTTCATAATGTCTTATTTCATGACAAGACTTGAGGCCAGTGGGCGTGGCCTTACGCTGCTCCGTTGTTCCGGGTTCCAGACAGTAGTCAGCGAAGCAGACAAATTCAAGTCAAAAGTTCTACTACAACGATTAGTTGTAGTGGCCACGTCCACTGGCCTCAAATCTCGTGATGAAATCTCGTCATGAAATAAGACATGATGAAATACGGTGATATGACATAAAAGAGAGACTTTTGAAAAACGGGCATTATAAAATAAAAGTGTCATTATGAAATAAAAACGGTGTTATGAATATAAAAAAAGATTAAAATGGGGCATTATGAAATAAAAGTGTTATGAAATCAGATTTCATAATAATAATGAATTTTGCATACAGTTATTTATTTCATAATATCATTTTTATATATTTAATTTTGGCGCATTTGGCTTCCCATACACAGGTGTATTCTGTCCAAACATGGCAAGCTGACAGAAATCTCTGAAAGCTGTGGGAGACAAACAGGACGGCTCTCTCTCTCTCTTTCTGCAATAACCTCTCTGGCTGCAGCAACCCCTTTTAATAACCTCAAATTTTCCAATAGAATAATCTGTTTTATAATCTCTAAAAAGGAAAAAAAAGTGAGACATAGAGAGTAACAAGGTGCTCGTCCAGTGGAACAATGGTGGAGTTAGTGCCAGGTAATATTTTCTTATCTCTGCGGCTCCACACGTCTGCTGAGAAATAAGAGGGCAGCAAAAAAAAAAAAATCCACAGAAAGCCGGGAAAGGAAAAAAAGAGAAAATAAATGGACCAGTAAGAGCCACATTTCTAGCTGCGTTATTATCAATGCTTTCATGATGTGAAGTGGTACATGTCACCACGTTCCCATTGTTGAGGTTTTTGTGATTTGCTGCAACTTCTAATTAGTTTGTTTTGCAGAACACCTCCAGGAACAAGGAGAACAAATCCAGTGGATTATGCAGAAAAGGCAGGATGCGAGCCCCTTTGAAAGCGAGCTAGCCTTCAGTAAAGCTATGATACACAGAATGTGAAACAAAATAACAGGATTACAAAAATATTATTATTTTTTTTTTTTGTATAATGAAGAAAGAGTGAGAAAAGTATGTGGCCTTTGTGTTAGAAATTTCTCAGCGGTCTGAGGAGGAAAAACCATGTAAATGAGAACGCGAATTCACCCGTTAAAAATAAATTCTTGCAGGAGTGAGGCTAGCTTTAGGGTGTTTTTACACATTGTTTGTTTGGATCATTTGTTTTGAATCTTGAGCTGGACAGAGACCACCTACATCAGGGATCCCCAACTGGCAGCCCGCGGGCCAAATGAGGCCAGCAGGTCCTATCTATCAGGCCCTCAGATGACTTCTCCAAAAAAAAAATATAAAAAAAATAAAAAAAATCTTGCATTTTAATCGCATTTATCTCGGGATTGTGTGGTCATAAAATGTCATGCTTGGGCTTATTTTGATCAGGAGAAGCTAAGCTTTATACAGATATTCATATATCTCCATTTTATTGAGAAATGGTGATTATAAAACACCGTGAATGCTACATAGGGATGAGCACATGGTCTCCAGTCTGTCAGTGGAATGTTACGCACATTTTACACACAGGGAACACATGCCTGTTGCTATGGCTATGTAAAAGCAGATAGGACCACTGACCCATCAATCAAATCTCTGCTAGTCTACTATCGAATCACAGAGAGGGATTTTAAAATTCAGACCGCCCTCGGAAGTTACATCATCGAGAAGCGACGAAGCTAGGTTTTAGCTTGGAGGCTATTTATCTCAGGATCACGGTCATAAAATGTCACGCTTGGGCTCATTTTGTTCGGGACAATCTAAACTTTCCGTAGATATTCATATATCTCCATTTTATTAAGAAATGGTGATTATAAAACACCGCAAACACTNTTCCGTAGATATTCATATATCTCCATTTTATTAAGAAATGGTGATTATAAAACACCGCAAACACTATAACAGAAGTGCTGGGCCCAGTGCCGGGCCACTCTAGTTGTAAAGGGTTACATTTAAAAATAAACAAAAATTAGAAAATTGTTTTCCGTTGTTATTACCAAATGAGAGAAAAAGATCAGGTCGGGTCTGGAGGGGTGGGAAATTTGGGGGGGTGGGGGTAGTGGCCCCTTGGCTTGGCATGATTGACATTATCTGGCCCACGGGAAAACTAGCTGGGGAATCCTGACCTCCCTGACCTACATGGTGTAGAATCGGTCCAGTTAGGGTGGTCTTGATTTAGCTGCAGGCCCGAGTTCCATTGCTGTGTTCACATAAGCTTAAATAACAAACTTAACGCAGAATCAGGGGTGGCAAACCTGTGGCTCCAGACCCGGTTCAGTGCGGCTCATATAGTTCCTTTAAGTTTCGTTCACATTGAGATAGAGACACTGCTCATGTATGCTGATATTATAGATTTAAAAAGGTGCAGCTGCAACCTGGCAATCACAGCACTCAGTGTGAATGCTGCACTTTTTCCAACTAGCCTAGCTGCTCTGTTAACGATTACGACTGTGGCGGTCCCAGCGAAGTGCAAAACTAAATGAAAATATGAAGAGGAGCACAGAATGTTTTTACTAGCATGGAAGGATTTATGTTTAGTTGTGGAAAGAAATGTTAGATGTCGCTGTCGCATTTTAAAGCTTTAAATCTTCAGCATCATTTTTCCTCTCTGCATCACAGCATCAACCAGGAGTTTCCCAAAGGTCCTGAATTCCGCCAGCACAAACTACATGTATTAAATATTTAAATATACACTGAAAATTAGAATTGTTAAAGAGATCTGTAGTAATGCTTGTTATTTAAGGGGAAAGATGCAGTGTGATGAAGGCATCTTGTGGCTCTTTGGAGTAGTAGGGTTTCATTTTTGGATTTCCGAAACTCAGGAGTTCGCCACCTCTGGAAATGAACGCAAAGTGACACAGCCTAAGATGGAGATAGCTTTACCAGAGTATAGTGACCATAATAACAATTTTTTAAAAAGTCTTCATCAAAGTCTCCATCTAGGTCTTACGATTGTGCTGTCATCTCATTAAAAGTTAGAAGCTTTTGCGATAAAGAAGCAGGTGACTTTAATTCCCATCTCCAATGAATTCAACCTGAAATCTGAACTGTGCCTAAAATGACACAACAATAAAATACCTCAGTGGCCCCAAAACCTGAAGAGATTAAAGTTTGATATCAGAGGTCAGATGTAGGTTTGTAGATACACTCTGCTGACATATTTTCCTCTGTTGGTTTATAAATGTATAAACACACTATGAGCAGCTTGTGTAGAAACCTGCTGGGTTTGAACCCAGATCAGGATGTTTCCAACGCGATCCCTCCTGCTGTTAAAGAGTCGTTTCTGCCTTTAAACTGACACAATTCGCAGATGGAAATTACATTAACATGGTTCATCACTCGCTTACCCAAGTGGCACTTTGAGAATCTCAGAGCTACTTTTTCAGTCTGTGTCAAACCTCTGTGTGACTTCCTGTCGTTGCGCTAAGCGTGTTCCTGTTTCTGCAGAACCAGCATCACCAAGACAAATCCCAGTATGGCTAATCAGCTGAAAGGACCCATTGCTGCTGCTAATTACAGAGGCTTAAATTCTTTTGTAAGCTTTGCATTTGAGTATGTGTGAGTGTGTGTGTGAGCTCACATCAGCTTCAGGCTGAGGGTGTGTGCAGCGTTTGTAAAGGTAGCTACGAGGTGATTAGAAGGAAATGTGCTCAGAGGTGCCCGTGGAAGCCGACGCCGAGCTTTTCCACAGCAGATCCACACTTAAATTTATCACATCTCCAGTGACACTTCAATCCCCGAGATCCAGCGAGACGCTGCCAATACAGATTTCCACACTTCCTGTCATGCTCCACGAACTCAATGTCAGCCTCAGACAAGAGGATGGAGCACCTTTCGCCACAAGGCTCCCATGCTACGCTAATCTCTTTGCCTATAAGAAACTAACAACAGCATAAACAATCCCACACCCTCAAGCAATTAATGATGCTTTTCAGCTTCTGAATCCTGTCGGCATCTTAATAATCTTACCTTCAGACGTCCAACTTTCCCATGCCAAAATGCTATTTTCTGACTGGCTGGTATGTAAATTAAAAGCTGATGAGTGAGAATTCTTTGCAGAGAGATGAAAAAAATTTAAACAAAATGATTAAATCGCTAATCCTGTAAAATCCCACGGAGCTACAAAAAAGATCCAGCAGCAAAAAAAAAAAAAAAAAAAAANAAAAAAAAAAAAAAAAAAACAGTTGAGAGATATTAGATCAGCGATGAAACTTAATGAGCTGCAGTCCGTCTGACTGACTAGCATCTCCATTGTGCTGTCAGTCACATTGCTAAAAGCAGTCAGCTGTGTGTGTGTTCTCGCTCGGTGTTTTGAAAACAGCTATTCTAGCACCGCTGATGCATCAGAATTGAAACTGCAACCAGCATACAGCGTTTCTAATCCATGTGCAGCTGTGACGGAAAAGTGAGATGACGGGGGAGTGCGCAGACCTAAGATAGGGTGCAGGGAGTGAAAAAGTAAGAGAAGTGTGTGAATGTGTGTGTGTGTGTGTGTGTGTGTGTGTGTGGGAGTAGGTGCTTGATATGTCTGCATATATACAAGGCCAAGTCTAGCTGACAGCATGATGACCTCACTGCTGTCACCATGGAGATGACCTGCTGTTCTTTTATGCTCAGATGCTGAAGCCATGGCAGATTGTGAAGTTAAAACAAATATTTGATGATGCGGGATTTTTTTTATTTGTGGGGATGTGCAGGTGTGGTAAACAACAGGTAAATCAAAGCGAAAGTTGAAATGAGAATATCTGAGGAAAAGCTGGAAAACTGACATATTTAACAGCAGCCTCTGTATAAATTACAGGATATTAAACACACACTTCAGCTGGAAAGCTACTTTTAGTTTAAATGATGACATGTGGTGTTACTTGGCGATGTTCAGATGTGGAGCCAGTGGAATTCCTGTGGTTACAGTTAGATTTTATGGCGTTGAATATACCTATCGTTTATGTATGCTTGTAATTTAGGGAAATTGGGTGTATTTTAATTTGAAAAGAAATAACTACCTGTCTGTATATACTAGGGTGAGACCAAATATATATAAGATGGATAAGTTATATAACTCTAAAGATGCCTTAATTTAATGTAACTTAGCAAAATTTTGTAAAGAGACATTTAAACATATGTAAAATTTATTTACCGTATATACTCGACTATAAGCCGACCTCCTGATGTTGTTCCATCAATTTATTTGTTTAGCAAGNTTACCGTATATACTCGACTATAAGCCGACCTCCTGATGTTGTTCCATCAATTTATTTGTTTAGCAAGTTATCTGTTTTTTTCTGAGTACTGTCCTAGTATCCCTGTGATTTTCTGAAAATAATCAACATACTGGTACCGGTAAACAGCTGATTACTGTAAGTGACATTAGCTAACATTAAGTTTTCCGGACTCCTCTTCCTCCTCTGAATCNTTTTTTTTTTTTTTTTTTTTTTTGTTAAGAATCTCACCCATTCCGTGTTTTCCGTAATTATCCTGTACCTGAGTCGATGCGGGTCTGTCTATGTGCTGGATATTCCTCCATAGGGAGTTTTGGAATTCCCTCAGCCAACCCCCTGATGTTGTTCCATCAATTTATTTGTTTAGCAAATTCCCTGTTTTTCTGGGTATTGTCATAGTATTCCTGTGATTTTCTGAAAATAATCCACGTATGGTAAACATTTATTTCAGCAGCTGATTACCGTGACTGAGGATCACGGCTTACTGGCCGCCACAAAATGTGCTGAATAAGATGTTCAGTCAGGAAATACATCATTCTAAGGTATGATTTAAAGTATTTTCCTGGTAATGGGTAGTATTTCCACCTCTGGAAATTTCCTTCTCTGGGATCAAATTTGAATTATTCATGTATAAGCCGACCCCGCTGTGAAATTTGGTAAAAAAAAAAAACAAAAACTGGGCTTATACTTGAGTATATACAGTNCCCCGCTGTGAAATTTGGTAAAAAAAAAAAACAAAAACTGGGCTTATACTTGAGTATATACAGTATACTTATTGCCTGTGTTATGTGAAGATGTGTGTTCTTGGTTGTTTCTTTTTGTGTGTGCATGTGTGTGTGTGTTCTCTCTGCCACATGAATTCTGTGTGTGTTGGCCTTCTCATTACCCCAAGTGGGGTCTTAAGATGAGAATAAATTATTATTATTATAGATGTGTGTGTGTGCGCTAACAACTGCAAATCTATGTGACACACACACACACACACACACACACACACACACACACACGGGGAGTTTTTGATAACTTTGATTCCTGAGCGTCAGCATGATGATTAGCCAGAATAAGAAGTTGTCTGGCAGGTGGGAACGTGAGACACACACCCTAAAGAATAGCATCTGTCACTCCGAGGCAGCACGCGGCATGTCGTGTGTGTGCACATGCGTGTGTGTGTGTGTGAGTGACAGAGTTGCTTTAACAAAGCCTTGTGGGAATACGCAGATAGACGTGAGGAAAGAAGGAGCTAAACAGATGGACGGAACGTGGCGGCGATGGAGAGGGAGGCAGAGTGTGTGAGCAAGCAAATGAGTTACAACGGCAATAATGTGTGTGTAGCTTGAAATAGAGATAGAGGAGGGTGTTAAGGATGGGATCAGGGCGTGTGTGTGTGTCATACTCCTGTTCTGGGGTGTGATGTTTGCTTTGCTGGCACATTCCGCCTGCATTTAATACCCTCAGCTATTCCACCAGACACAGATACTCCCCAAGAGGCAGGCCTCCCCTTCCAATCTGTAGTAGTGTTTACTGCTATTGACCCAGTGACAGCCCAGCTTTCACCAGTATCACACACACACACACACACACCTGCTACACTCACAAGTCTGCACTAATGATCAATTCGTCCATCAACAAGCCTGGATGGTACAAATGAGGACCGGGGAAAGTAGGTATGCTGTAACTTTACGAGGACAAGATATTGCTGTAAATGAACAGCCCTGTGGGACACACACACACACATGCGCGCACACACACAGCGACTGTCACAGCAACACACTTGCCCGTGCACGCAGACACAAAAGCGCAGCAGTAAATGTGCTGACAGTTCCTCCAGAACAACAGAGGTATTCATCCTGATATTTAAATAATGGGAGAGACTGTTGGTACAGGAATAGCCTGGAGCCACGAAGCCAGAGTTTCACTTCTCCTCCTCGGCTCAGGAGCGTATCGCCCAAGACACAGCAGATGATGAAGAAACCGTCTCAATTTGGATGGTACATCATTCATACCCCCCCCACACACACACACACAGAGACTTACACCTGCATGCATAAACGATGTAGGACTCATNCATACCCCCCCCACACACACACACACAGAGACTTACACCTGCATGCATAAACGATGTAGGACTCATTAACTAACCAATGTATTTACAAACATGTAGTTAAAGCATTTTTAATAATATGCAAACTAAAACATTCAGGAAATATACCGAGCAAATCTGCGCTGGAGATTTTTCGCTCCGGTGTTTTATTTTTTAAGTATTGATTGATGAAGTAAACTGGAGATCTGCCAGAATAGAAGCAGGGCTTCCTGGGTATTTTTAGCTCTTCCTCGTAAGGACGTGATACAGGAGAACCCTAATTGATGTTCCAGAAGGCAGAAAAACAGGAGAACAGAGGGGAAACGAGGGGAAAGGCAGGCACAGGCTCGGAAAAAAGTGGAGTTTTGTTTCTCTCATGAGCTTAGAAAGGGTGTGTGTGTGTGTGTGTGTGTGTGTAGTAGAGGAGGTGTAAAGGCCATCTTCAAAGCAAAGAAGCAGAGATGACTCCACCATGACCGACTTTGCTGACATGTAAAACAACAAGGCTAATTTGGAGACTGATTCTTAAGCCAGATTCACATGCTAAGTGTTAGCGTTGCGCTGACCTGAGCATTCCATTGTTGTGTATTGGGAGCTGAGTGGTGACTCCTAACGTTGCGTCACGCCACCTTAAGCACCACGCGACGCTCAGATTCTCCGTTTTGACGCGACGCTCAAAGTTCATTTAAATGAACTTTGACCTTTCCGATGCTGACCTTTCCAACGCGCAACCAATCAGAGCGCTGCTGTACGTCACGTAAGCAGAAACGCCACAACAATGGNAAAAAAAAAAAAAAAAAAGGACGTCAGGTTTGGAAATTGTTAGCATAGCGTCTGAAATGTGAGGTTTCATGCACCCACATTCACCTTTTTTTCACTTTTCTTCTCCTAATAAGAAGAGCATTATTGTTTTTTTGTGATGTCCATGTTGCTACCCGAGTCAAAACCAAAATCCAACTTTAACCACGAAGATTGCGTGCAAAGATTGCGTCTAGGCTACATCCTGTCTTACCAGTCCACAGTAACCATTAAATTGTCATTAGCAACGAGCGCTTCCTGTCAGCGTGAGGCTGAGTGGCGCTGCTCAGACTCTGCTCATGTGCAAGCAGAACGCTGAACGNTTCCTGTCAGCGTGAGGCTGAGTGGCGCTGCTCAGACTCTGCTCATGTGCAAGCAGAACGCTGAACGCCCAGGTCACGGCAACGCTAACGCTTAGCATGTGAATCCGGCCTTAGGGTTAGCAACACGCTAGGCAAAATGAATCTAGAGCTTTGCTATGGTTCATACATCTCATTATGGTCTGACTGGAATCCAGGGACGCTTTCTGTACGCCAGCCACGCTCGTGCAGTCATCAGGGTGGCAGGAAAAGCACAGCACTCACTAGTTTGCTCCTTTAAAACCAAAAAATACTCCATTTTCAGCCGATTACTGGAGGTTTTACTTAAACAGCTCCTGCTACAGGAAAAGGTAAATACACCTGAACCCCAGGGTAATCAGCTCCTCTGTGCAGATCTGGTTCTAATCTGAATCCTCCACCCCACGGTTCTTTATCTAATCTGCCATTAGGATTTCCACAGAGGATGTAAAGGAGATGAGCGGGGAGAGCTATGGCGCTGGATGCATTAGGCTGACACCTTGATGAATGGAACGCTGCATGGCGACATACAAGCCACACCTCATTTTACCAGAGAAAGACGCTTCCTGATCATCTCTGCTTCATAATGCATTCACACAAAGGCCGCATCTTTCAGCAGGAATAAAGCAGGAAGAGGTACGGTGTGTTAATGCAGAGGAGAGATGAGGGAAAAAAGCGAGCTGAAGTACGGCGTTATTGTTGTTAAAATTAAGAAGTGTTGCATATACCTGCAGCACGGTTCTTTAATGAGGAAAACTTTCTCCAGTGTGGAAAACAGGAAACTGCGTGCATGCGTTTGTGTACGTGAGCTGCGTTTTTTGAGGATACGATGTGATGCAAGCTGGTTGTTCGGATTTTATTTTTGCAGGATGAAAACAGGCTTTCAGAAACGCCCTCGTTTCTGTCTCCAAATGTTCGCCGCTAACCGGGATGACCGTCACGTTATGGAATGTTGGGATGACCATGCGGAGTTTGTGGCACCCTGTCTGAGCCTGGCATGTGGTTAGCCTGAGGAATGGCGAAGCACCGCTGCCGCCGCCTCCTCACGCCGCACGCCGCTGCTCACTTAATTAAAACAGCGACTTTCAACAAAACACCACATTATCACAACAGCAAGACAAGAAGCTGAAGAAAAACCCCGGGGCTACCACACACACGTCCCAATCCTGCCTTCCCGCCTGCTTTTCTACGGGGTGTGTGAACTGCAGATTTCCAGATGCTAATCATGCAGTGTGTCTGTGCATGTGTGTGTGTGTGTGTGTGTATTCTCTTTGGCTCCTGGCAGCTGTCGCCTTCTCTCTCCCCGCTGCATCCTTTTTGCAAATTTCTCTGTTCTCTAAACAAAAACCAACAACGGCAACAAAACAAATAGTTCTGACTGCTTACACACACACACACACACACACACACACACACCTTTATATATACACAGGGCAGTGAAAAGAAATAAAAATTTACACCCTCTCTGGGAAGCTGCATTATTGGTGCTAATCTGATACGTTACCTAGCATGTGCGTACACCTGCATGTGCGTACACCTGCATGTGTGGATATTTATAAACACATATGCAGTCAGTGCATGTGTGTGCACGCGTGTGTAGTTCAGCTTTGGAACCAGGACACGAGCAAGTGCAAGAATAGTGACTTCATTATCTAAATGGCTGCTGTGGAGATTACCGGGGATGGATTAGCGAGCATCCATCTCTTTCAACAGCAGCAGCTTAGAGAGCACGGCCGAGCCGGAGGAGAGATCAAGAGATGCAGACATCAAGGCGAGAGACGGAGCAGCCGGGCGAAAACGCAGACAAAGAGAACTCAACGAGAGCCAGGGAAAGAAGACAATGTGGAGGAGAGAGAGAGAGGAGTGGCGTGGCGTGAGGGCGCCTCTCAGCTACAGAGTTCATCAACAGCAGGGATCGTGACATCACCTCTGTCGCCATAGAGATATCCAGTGTGTCTCAATTTTTGCTTCTCTGGTCATTACCGTAGAGATGCTCCGGGGCCGGATTGTATCTCACGCTGTTTTTGTGCACTTAGTGGAATAAACTGGATACAAGTCAAAACGGAGCAGTACAAGAAAGACCGATGTTTCTTTCTTAGGGAGTCAATTACTTTAGAGCTAAGACAAAAAGCTTTGCCGTGCAGAAAAATCTCATCTGCAACTTTCAATCACAGTGCAGCTCCAGTCAGTCTGTCTTTGCTGCCAAGTCTGCTGCTTCAATCCCTTGATTTCTCCTACAAAAACCAACACAAAAATATGCATGCAACTATGATGACATGCATGCACATGCTGGTACTACCTTCCTCCAACACACACACACACAGCACAGGGCTCTCTCCCTGATTAAGTCAGGCCATCTGCTTGAATCCCCTGTCACCGATGACGAGGCCGGCTCTGCCTGTCGAGGCCGGCTCCGGGCGAGCCAGAAATCCCCCAGTGTGATCCAACGGCATATTAATCTCCTCGAATCTCAACCTTTTCAAAAGGGCAAATGCCACAGTGACCTCAGAGCAGTTGTGGGTNCGGTATCATCTCATTCTCTCAAATTCACAATTCTGTCAGAAAAATGAAAGAGGAGGGTGAGTGTCCTTTCGCTTCGTACCCTCTCCTCTCTTTTCTTCCACTTATCTGCTGTCTCTGAGTGCTTTCTGTAAAAGCCATTCTCTTTCTCCCATCTGTCGGTTCATATCTGTACGAACACACCGGCCTTTCAGAGTGTACAGTGAGTGGCGCCGCAACCCGGGCCGGCCCAGAGGAGCGGTTGGAGCCGTATAGATTAATGGCCCAGGAGACGGCCTCGGCAAGTGGAATGTACAAATAGAGAGGCCAAAAGTGTACTCAATGTGGACAAGATACGGCCTGGAACAATGTGTTCTGTCAGAACATGCCTTCACAAGAAGGTTTTTCTGGATTCTCCGCTGGGACGACTGTAGAATCCTAAATGTGGCACGAGCAGACACGGCTACAAGTTTGGTTATTGGAATAGGTGAATTTAGCTGCAGCTACATAACGTTACAGATGGCGATTTCTTTTTTTCCCTGCTTCCTCTTTGTCTCCCTCCCTTTGTCCTTCCCTCGCCCATGCCTCAGCTGTACTCTCTCACGCAATCAGACACGAGTCCAACGCTGATGACAAAAGGAGAGAAATGAGGGAGAAAGAGAGAGAGGAGGAGGAAGTGGTGGAGGTGCTGTACATGAGAGATAGCGGAAGCAAACATAAGAGATAAAAGGAGGAGAAAGCTGGAGAGGCGAGATGAGAGGGAAAGGCAGCGACGGCATCGGAAAATGAGCAAGACTGGCGAGATGGAGAAAAGGAGAAACATACACACACACATACACACAAAACATGTTCTTTAATCAATATGGTAGGAATGTGGCCCCACAGTAAATCACTTTCCCAGCAATAACAGAGAGCAGCCGCCATCCCTCTTTTTAATATGTTGCCAGAGAGTCGGTGGGTGAAACACAGCAATATATAGAGTGGACGAAAGGAGAAAGAGAGGGGGACAGAAAGTACGGGAGTCGTGGGGTGATGTATAGGCCTGGTCAGTCGGTCTGCACTCAGAAGAAAGAGCAGAATCGCGATTAGGTTGGGTAAAAAGAGAGAGGGGAGAGAGAGCTTCTCCTCACCCACCAGCCCTTATTGTATGTCCTTTTTCATGAGCTCTCAATGCATCAAAACCTGCCCTCCTCAGAGCACGGATCCTCTATAATATGAGAGGGGCAAAAAAAATCTCATTACGGGGGTAAAAAACTATCGCACTCCTCTTCTGGTCTCATCGATTTAGGGGATACTGAAGGCCAGGCAACTTTTCCACCCGGGCCTTTCAAATCTGTCTGCCTGTCATCAGCCGCGGAGCCACCAGATTATACGACGCCCCGGCAGGTTGACCTTCACTTAACTATCTTAACGCGGGGCACGTCATCCACCATGTCTCTTATTGACTTGATTCTATCTCGCTCAAGCTCATCTTTGCCCGTTGTGTTTGAAACCACTCAGCAAATGTTGTTACCGTAAACGAGAGCGGCTTCTCAATTGACTTGGGTCCCCTTTAAAGTGGTGCTAAATAAATAATGGGGTGTCTCATCTGCTTGGCTACCCAGTGGCTGGATGGGTTACAGTAAAGGGAGATTAATGGATGGGCAAGTCGAGATACATGTATGAGCTAAATGGAAGCGTCCAACCGGCGTTTGATGAGAGCCGGTGACACACAGCGGCACAACTGGATGTCAAACGTACAACCAATCATCGATTCATTGATGTATCTCGGGCTTCAATTTAGGATTATTTTCAATACATTAATATTATGTTGTTTTTTCAGATTTATTTCCTTTAATTTTTCCCACTATGAAAAGTCTTCAGAAACCATCATTCACCCTCCTCTTATTTTGAGCAATTTCCGTCTCCCTCTTGGCTTCCTCGCTGCCAAAGACACATGCTTCTATTTTAAGTTTTGTGCAGAAAACTGCACGCAAGCCAGACATCCATTGAAAAAGTTGGAAAGTTTATTCAATACTTGCATTATGCTGTTGATTTCAATGCATGAAACTACAAAAATAGCAGCTCATATGTCACTTTCTGTGTGCCAGCTCTGGGTTGAACAGTCTTGACTGGCTTTGTCAGCTAGACGGCAGCAAGCTGCTACGCAGAGAAATGAGACTGAATATGAGCAAACATTCAGCGAGTTTATCCACAGAAAATGCTTCAGTCTGGACATCTGGCAGCATTACAACATACAGATGTAAAACCTTTTATTGTTTTGACAATTCGGCTTTAAATGTGTCCCATTAATGGTTTCTATGTTGGTGATTAGCATCTAAGGGTCTCGATCCTGGTCCTCACGACTGTCCATGTCTCCATCCTCTACCCACACCTGATGACCTAAACCAGGTGTGTTTACTCGTCAACAGTTAGGAGACACCAACTCCTGATCAAGTAAACACACCATATGTGAGAACCTAGAGTCAAGTAGACAAGCTAAAATGCTAACGCTAGCTAATTAATAAACTTAAACTTTACAGTAGGAACAAATTCATATATCAGCATCAAAAACAGCCAACTTCAAAACTATCCTTTTGCATAAACTGATAAAGTTGCATATTAAATTTATTGATAAGTAACAATTTAAAACCTCTGAAGTAAAATCCATTTCACCCAGATTTCATGTTAGTGAAATGTACCGTCAGATGGTGATGTGTGTTTTATGAATAACTTACTCGACATGCAAATGAGGGAAAAAAGCATCATGATGCCTCTTTCAACACAAATGATAAAAGTGGCTGCAAGGATACTTATAAATGAGACAATGTGTGTTTTATGGATTACTCCCAATATGACGATACACACAGTACACACATAATAATCCTAACGTTATGCACACAGAAGCAGTTCGCAGGTATGCATGCATGTCTGAAAGAAAGAGAGAGTGCAGTCTATGTTTTTCTCTTCATCCCCTCTGTCTCTCTTTCTCTTTCTGTCTCCCTCACTATAATGAAACTAACAGAATTAATTGACTGTACTGAAATTAATGGAATTCACAGTGAAATTTTGTGGAACTGAGCACGCTCATGCATCGTGACCACACTAACCTGAGCAGAAAGGAGAGAAGATAAGCACTTCTACCTGCAGCAAACAGCCCGTCCTCACCACATGTTTCCAGGCATCGGGACATAATTCTGATTAAATTAAAGAGGCACTGGGAGTTTGCATGTGCATATGTATTCACAGACAAACGCGTGTGTGTGTGTGTGCATGCTCTATAAATAGGGCAGCAAAAAAGTAAAACAGAACAATCAAAGAATTTCCTTTGTAAAGCTTGACAATGTTAATAGTCTGCATGAAGGCCAGCCAATCAGATTCCACTTGTGACGCATGATGGCGGTAATCTGCAGCACATCTGCACAAAGCGCTTTAAGTCTTTTATAATTCTTTCTATAATATAATTATTATTCTATAATAATTTTTTTCTTTTTTTTATATATATGGGAATAAAAAATTATTCTATAATAATAGTTATAGAATTTGATAGTAGAACAGATAATAACAGATAAGTCTTTTAGAATTATTGGAAGTATTCAGCAGCCCACAGATACACAAAAAAAGTGTGTATCAACATTGATGTATTGGTACTCATTTTAGTACCATACTGAAAAACTTAAGTTCACCGTTGGCTATAGAGTATATGCTATGTCAATTAGGGGTGTAAATCTTTGTCTCCATGGCGATTTGATTTGATTACAATTTAGGAAACAATTCGATGCAACAGGAAGGCTTCAATTTTCACCATGATTCAATTCGGTTATTGGATTATTTTCTACACAGAATCAAACACAAAACTTTTTTTTGTTTTACTTTACCAAACATGCATTGTCTCACCTGGCAGCAAATGGCAATAACTGGCATCATCAATTATTGCACATTTACAATTTTCCAATAAGCAGATCGCGTAACTCTTTTCTATAATCATTTCTCTGCCTGCCATCTTCCTGCTTATCGCCTGTTTGTTGCAGACGTTCAGTAGAAGCGTTTTAAGCGAAGCGCTGCCCACAATGGCGGCTGCTTACTGAGTGTGTAACTGACAAACACTTTGTACTGTAAAAGCAGGAAGCCGGGATTTGTGTCTGAATTTACTGAGGCAGTCCTCATCACACACCAAGGCTGCTCTCATCTCTCCTTTGTTCCACAGCCTTTATATATTATTTCTTAACTGACAATGCTGTTGACAGAACAACACCCACTCACCAACACACACACACACACAGCACAAACCCTGCTACAATCAGTTCACTCAATTAATCTTAATTAGCTGACCACAAAGAGCACGGATGAAGCGTCTTCTCTCTCTCTCTGTCTCTCTCTCTCTCTTTTTTTCCCGTTGCTCAAATTTCACACTTCACATTTTAATGACATGCAGGTCTAATGATCTGTGTTAAAGCCTTCGCCTGTGACAAACCCGTGACACGTGGCCAAGGCTAAGTGACTCGCTTCCATTTCATCAGCATCAAATGAGAGATGGCTTATCTTTTGATTGGCATCAAAGGATCTGTCATGGATCTGTCAATGTCCTCCCCTGTAAGCAGGCTTTTAACCCCGCCGCTTTTCATTTCCTAGACGCAACACGCCAAGCGAGCTGCATGAACGACGACGCATTTTCATACCGTACAGCTGAAATGTCAGCTGATGGTACAGTTCTGGTGTAATCCACAGTTCCCTGGGGTCCAGTCGAAGGAGATGTGCTTAAATCAAATGGACTCGCAGCAGAAACACTATGGGATTCTGTATAACACACTCCTCCAGCTCCTACTCCAGGGCTTCTGCAACCATGGAAGGTAATGGATGTCTCCACAGGCACATGTTCATAAATAAAAGAAGTGGGGCCACTCACCTGGCATTAACTGCACTTTTCACATGAAACAGGGAATCAATGCTAATGGAACACATGCAAAGCAAATAAGGACAGTTCTGTGGCCTTTTGACCTCCACTGGTAGCAAACATGGCTGTGCATGTAGAAAGCAAATGCATAGAGATCCCTGCCTCCTGCTAGAGGGATAAATATGTGGGTAATATTCCCTGCAGTCAGCAGTGTATGTAAAAAAAAAAAAAGCTGTGAAATGTAGAATTTGATATGCTGGGAGGGTCAGCCCCAGGTTCTGAAGGAGCAGCGGAAAGGCAGATGAGCCAGAAATGGAGGGAATAGAGTCGATTTGTGCTCAGCACACAAAACATCAGGGCTTACTATGCATTCATGAGCTACAGATGGAGAGCGATAGCATGGTAAACTAGCTTAATGTGTAAAAGATACACAGGGTGTTTGTGTGCAGAGGAGGTGGATGTTAAGCGACTGGAAGACAGATTTGTGATTTGTGTGTGTGTGAGGTCTAAAGAAGGAAAGTTGAGGAAACAGAGAGGGATGAGATGGAAAGGAAAAAAAGCGGAAGGGGCTTCAGAGCACAGCAATAATTTACAGGTATTGTAAAAGTGGAGCTGGCGGGGACGTCAGTAAAACAAAAATGCCAAAGTGTTCTCAGGAGGGAGTGAGGTTTTAAACATTTCGACAGACATTTTTCATCAGAGGAGAGTGGAACACTTTCTCAAGCAGTCCCTCCAGAACCTTCAAGTAGGCCAAAGCTCCAACTGAAGAGCCATTTTTAATTGCCCTGTAAAGTTAAGCTCAAAAGATTAAAAAAAGTGGTGATGGAAATATGTGTATCATAAACATTGCAATCATCAAAATGTGCTATCATGCACAATTCAACATTTATCCCAAACTGTTGTTGCAGTAAGTGTGTATGTGGTGTTTGGTGAGATGTTCTACATTTAATACACTTCGAGGGGAGCTATTGTACTTTTTGTTTTGTAATTGTTCATTTTACATTTATTTCATGGCTGCTGTTACTACTAACCGTATATACTCAAATGCATATATACTAAGCGTATAAAACTCAGCTTATACTTGAGCGTATAAGCTGAGTTTTTTTCTCCAAATTTCGCAATGCAAATCAGGGGTCAGCTTATACTTGAGTAATTCAAATCAGATCCCAGAGAAGGAAATTTCCAGGGGTGGAAATACTACCATTACCACTGCCCATGGAAAATAGTTTAAATCATACCTTAGAATGATGTATTTCCTGACTAAACATCTTATTCAGCACATTTTGCGGCGGCCAGTAAGCCATGATCCGTCAGTTACAAAATAAATATCATATTTCGGTACCGTTAACTGGATTATTTTCAGAAAATCAGAGGAATAATATGACAATACCCAGAAAAACAGGTAATTTGCTAAACTAATAAATTGATGGAACAACATCAGGAGGTCAGCTTATATGCGAGTTTCTTTAAAAATCTAAATTTGCAGGTCAAAATCGGGGTTGGCTTACAGTCGAGTATATACGGTACTTTGCAGAATCAAGATTTTTACATTCATAATGAGATAAATGCAAAATATTGTAAAGATTACTCTTTATTGCCTGTTCCTTCAACTGATATTGTAGCATAAATGTCCCCAGAAAAACTAAACTTTAACCGTTTTCATTATGCGTGCTTGTATTTCTTACAATCAAGTTAATTTTACTGCTAATACTTAACTTTTGCTCAAATGGGCCTAAATATTCAGAATCTCAGGACCTTTACTTGTTCTAAAGTATTTTTTGAGTGTTACTGCTGCTTTTACCTAACTAAAGTGTCTGGGCACCTCTTCGATCGCGGCCGAAGCCACACGGAGCGAGGGGTTACGAGGTTCCATTCCACTCGCTCCCTCAGGCCTCTTCACTTTGATAAAGGTTGCGTACCTCCAGGCATTTTTGTGAAAATTTCCCACTCTTTCTCCTGACACTTCCACCTTGCAACCCCCGTCCCCTCTCAGCACGGCCTTTCCCTCCGGCACAGCACAGTTTACCAACCGTGACACAGCGCCGCGTGGATAATCCCAGCGAGGCCTGAGTGCCATTAGGAAAAGGAGGCCACGGAAATGCCAAACCATTTTACCGGCCCCTTCCTCCTCCTCCTCCTCCTCCTCCTCCTCTGGGTCCCNCACACATAGCTTCTCATCCACTTACACACTCACTTATCTATGGTGAAAAGCATCACCACACCGCCGCTGCCCTCCAACAATGGAGGCTAGCAAGGGAAAGTGTATTTGTTGTGTGTGTGCATGCGTAGCCGTAGCAACGGTCTACTTTAGAGCTAATAACGCTAAAGGCAATGAAACTAGCTAGAGACGCTGAGCCTATAAGGTTAATCAAACATGTGTACAACACACACAGAACTATGATCTGAGTGAATCATCACTGTAAGGTAGTGTGTGTGTGTGTTTGTGTGTTTGTGTATGTCATGTGCATGTGAGTACGTATGTGGCGTGATGGAAGAAGAAATCAAATCCCGCCTTGAGTCAACGCAGTAACAACATAATGGAAAACTACATTTCAAATACAAGTCCAGCTTTCAAAGTTACATTTAAAAGTAAAATATACTTCAAAGTAACATATATAAAACTTTTACTTCTGGTATGATTAAGTTTAAAAACAATCCTTAAATTCTGTAATTAAATAATGAAATTTTTGGAATGAAATAAAAAAAAACCCCAGATATTATAGGTTTTTTACCCAAATATAAAAGTTATTTTTTCCAAACACTCCAGTAAAAAATTTAACTGTAACTAACACATAAATATAGTGAAGTAAAAAGTATACCAGTGTTGATTGATAAGTTCTGAGCCTAACATAAATGGATGTAGTATTTTTAGGGTATTAAAAGACTGATGGCCAAACAAGGAGAACATGCAGATATTATTATGATATTAACCAGCTGATCTCTTCCCAAACATGATGAAGGATTTAAGGCTCCTACAGACTGTGCAATTAGAGCGATAAGTTCACTAGGTAACTGAGCTAGACTGTACGAGATTACATTTAGAGTCTTCTCAGATTGTGCAATGACATTATCAAAACTTTCTTCCTTTCTTTGGTCATAAGAATGCAAACTCTGCCATCCGTGGACGTGTTTCATATCGCGATGTAAGACCATTGTTTTGGATCTACATCCAGGGATTTCTTCATTCTCACGATCATAATCTTTTGTCTGGGACAGCCCAAAATCTCACAGTGTGTAGGAACCTTTAGCTGAAATCTGTTTAGCCTCAGGTGATGATGTTAGCTGTGGAGGATCTTACAGACAGCCAAGAAAAGAAATTCTATGAAACTGGGTTTAATATCCCTCCAGCATCGTTGGCAGCCATGGTGAAACTTGATAACAATCCCATGATTGATCTTTCTATGCTCGGTTCAAAACTTATCAATCAAGCCTCACAATTCCCTCTGAAACGTAGGAGAGCAGAAGTGCAAAGCAGCAGCATAAAAAGGAAACACCCAAGAATGGAGCGAGAAGATTGTCAGTGGGTTTTAGTCAGACAGAAAGGATGTTCCATTTACTCTGTTACATTTACTTAAGTAACTGTTTTCACAAAATTGTACTTTACTGAGTAGTTTTATTACAGGATACTTTTAACTCATACTTGAGTATATTTATGAAGAAAAACATATACTTTTACTCCATTACATTTGGTCGCACTCTTTGCGTTACTTTATTGATTGCGAGACATCGCTCCGACGCAACGAGTCAAAATTCTCTGCTTTCTCCGCTGCAGCAGAGGAAGCGAAAGCAGTCGCTTTCGCTTCCTCTGCTGCACACACACACACACACACACACACTCCACTGTGTGTGTGTGTGTGTGTGTGTGTGAGAGCTTTGGTCCAATCACATTCGGCGTCCTGTCATCTCCATGACAACGATGGGTTGACATAGCTTGATAGGTGGGCCAGTGCCTTTGCATATAATACTGTATAATATGAATTAAAATGAATTTAAACTAAGCAAACATGATTTTTTTCTTTCATAATTTTCTTGGCGCTTAGACAAAAAATGGATTCTAAAAAGAGAAAGGCTGGCACGGAGAAACAGCGACAATTACGGAATTATTCGTCCCATCATTGGCATTTTCATTTGGCCATATTCACCCCAGCCCCAAAGTCTACTAAAACCAACAGCTACATAACACGTTGTGTCTTTATCTGCCTAAAAATGTGGACATTTCAACTTATAAGAACTCAACATGGAATTTGAGGAAACGTGACGGTAAGCTGCAATGTTAGCTACTTTGCTAGCTGCTGCTGCTAATGCTAACTCAAGTTTTCCTGTTCTATTCTGAGTAAATTCATGGAGCTAACTAGCTACTTAACTAGCTGCTGCTGCTAATGCTAACTCAAGTTTCCCTGTTCTATTCTGAGTAAATTCATGAAGCTAACCTAGCTATTTAACTAGCTGCTGCTGCTGCTAATGCTAACTCAAGTTTCCCTGTTCTGTTCTGAGTAAATTCATGAAGCTAACCTAGCTAACTGTCTTAACTAGCTGCTGCTGCTAATGCTAATTCAAGTTTTCCTGTTCTATTGTGAGTAAATTCATGAAGCTAACCTAGCTAACTGTCTTGGGGCCAGAATTGTCATGATTTGTTATGTGGTAAATATTTGATTTATTACTGTCTACTGTTTCTTTATATGATATAATTTGGATTGTATTATATGGCTACTTTACATTTTTTTTTCTTCAGATGAGCAATTTATAGCTTGTTGATTATTCAAAAATTGAGCTTGATCAAAATTACTCACTACTCAAGTAATCTTTTTAATAGATACTTTCTTACACTCACTTAAGTAATTATTTTGGTGAGTACTCTTACTTGTACTTGAGTTACTATTATCATAAAGTAACAATAATTTTACTTGAGTACAGTTTCTGGCTACTCTACCCAACTCTGAGTTATTTAAAGTCCTGGTACTGTTTGTGGTCATTATTCAGCAGAAACGCTGAGCTTTGACAGCATAAAGGAAACGGTCAGCGGGCCACCGAGGCCCACCACCACTCATATCTGTCAGAATCAGACAAAGAAGAAACCCTTCTCCTCCCACACATGAGCACTTTTTTGAATGTATGAATTCTGCAGCAGACCCTGAAGGTGACACATATCAGAGAAGCACAAAAACTGTGAAAAGAATTAAGTTAACTTGTCATAAGGAAAAAATAAAACATTTAACTTTCTGCTTGGCAGATCAATTTAGCTTCTTTGGAATCAAAGACATTTTTCTGGCACATTTGTGAAATTCTCACCCCAATCTCTAAACAAATATTCAAATCTGATCAAACAAGCCATTATGTCGACAGCTTTCAAGTCCATTCAATGACAGCGGCGTCTGCAGGCAACCTTTGAGAAGAACGCGGGCAGCTAAATTATGCAAATTTCTGTCAGTTTAACGAATCAGAGTCAGAGAATTAACAGGCTGTTAGTCTCTCTTAGACCCACAAATGCAGCTCATACAGATGAAGGGCTGAAGCCTGATTTCATTATCGCTGCTCTGAAAAGAGAGAGGAAGGGGAAGAGAGAGAGAAATGAGAGATGGAGAGATGGAGACAAACGCATGTGAAAACACGGGCTTCTATTCAGAGCTCTATCAACTCCAAATATCAAATTAGCCAAATGAATGGTACAAGATAAAGGACAGCGCGGGGAGGAGAGCAAGACGGGCGAATGAAAGGAGCAAGAGTGAGGGGAGAAGCTGCGAGGGCGTTAAGAATGGGAGGGATTGGGGAGTATTTCAATAATCGATAGAGCGTGAAGTGAAGAGAGAGTGAGACGTGGAGCAAGAGAGGAGCAGGATATCACAGTTCATTAGTCATAGCTGGTGACAACTAGAGACTGTAGCAAGAAGATTGTCAGTGGATTTTAATCAGATAGAAATGGTGGAACGCCAGCCGTTAATTCTTGCAGCATTAGAGCGTCTATTGTCTGCCAGTGAAGGAGCTTATCACAATCGCTCTACCTTCTCCTGCTGCTACGCCAGCAAACAAGCTGCCAGCAAACTCACCAGGGAAACTCTAAAGAGCCGAGGAGAAACTAAAACTCCCCCTATTCCGACATCTCCCTCTCTCTCTTATCTCTTCTCGCAAAGCCTGTCTCGCGCACACGCAGGAAAACACGTAATGCTACAGCTGCCTTTGCTGCTCCACAGAAGTATCTCTTAAGCAGAGCCCAGGAAATCAATTCTGTCTCTTTCTTAGCAGCCCATTAAAAGGCGCCAAGGATAAGTTAAAGCAGACTGTGCGAGACAAACATTACAGTCTATTACATGTTCTGTTGCAAGGCAACCCTGGTGAAAACACACACACACACACACACCCTTACTGAGTGCTGCTGCACAGATGCCATCATATGCAGATAGAAGGATTTCATACATGCATATTCCATACATACAGTATCACAGTATTGATAATACGATGGCATGATGGCATGTTGATGAATTTTCACACGATGCACCACAACAGGAAACAAACCAAGCATCGCCTGACAAACTAGTTCTTAAAATGGGAGTTGCTCTTGTTGTTTGGAAACAGTTCGGCTACAAGGCTAGCTGGCTAATAGTCAAAGTTCAGAACAAAAGGAATTTGTTTCACCACCTAAAGCAAAAAGATCCAGGTGAATAAGAAGAAAATCACAAGTCACGTGAGCAGGAGAGCAAACAGGAAATTGACGTTGACTGAGTCACAGACTTCTTCTACTGTGTACTACGTGCTGTAGGCTTGAGTTTTTGATGCACTGCCCCCTACAGGTTTAGATATTATTGATTTGCCATGAAGAGAAAAACCACAAAAAGTATAAAAGCTTGATTCTTCTGCTCATTACGTTTCCTCAGCAGCCTTTAGCTAGCTGTTAGCTAGCTACTCCCTACTGAAAAAAAAAAAAAAAAAAAAAAAAAATAGAAAAAGACTGAAAAAGTAAACGGTGGAGAGAAATTAGCGAAGCAGTGATTTTTTGTCATGTATGAGCTTAGCCTTAGCTTGGCTGCTAACAGTGTTAGCTTAGCCACTATGCTCATTTCAGCTGAGTTCTTGGCTTGTGGTGGATTTTGACTTCAGGGCATATTTTAAGTTTAGCGTCATAGAGGCTAATTAGCTCTGGAGGGAAAATCATAACCTTGCAAAGATCAGCTCTTGAAATTTTATTTGGTGATAAAATTACTGTTTTATTCTCTATTGAAGACAAGCAGCTCAAGTTAATTTGAGTTATTGTAAATATTGTAAAATATTACAGGATTTAGTTATCTGTACAGATTAGTTTTTTTTACTTATGTCGTTGCAGTCATGGGATTGACTATTTATGCTACTAGTGCAGTGCCTGTTGAAAATGTGAGTGTTCAGAACGGGCCAGACTTTATGGAGTGCACCACTGCCATAATTTAGTTCTGCACGTCCTCCTGACCTAGCTTTGTTTACTTTACGGGGTCAGGTTGAGACAGTGCCACTGGACCGGAACACATCCTGCTGCCTGGAGTGTATCCTGCCACCACGATTGAAGTGTATCCTGATGCGCGGACTACTTTGTACCGGCACAGCTCAATTTGAGAACCGCTCATCCAAACAACTTCATACATGACGCTACACGTCTTTGGGTCCTGAGCAATAAACCTGCTGAATATCAACTTCATACAGGGCCAGCTTCTAGAGATAACAGACAGATGTCTACAGACGGACAGACGGACGGAGATTTCTGCCTTTATAGTTAGATCACAATATAACAATGTTGTTCAAATCACCTTGAACATTATCACAAAAACACCTTAAGGTGTTATCGCCCACCCCAACATATAGGATACGAAAACAAACACACAAAGATGATAAAATGTCATTCTCCATCTCGCTTCCTCCCTCACACACACACACACACATAAATACTGCAAAATCCTCCTAAAAATGCACAATCTCCACAATGTTTTCCTCTCTCAGGGTCTGTTCCTGTCAGAACCGTGGCCCAAAACTCTCAGTCAGACGGCTCGGCTGGGGACGGCCGCTCCGTCTCAAACAGCTTCCCGCCTGCCTGCAAATGTCTTTACTGTGCCGTACTTCCAGCTCATCCACACCTGCAGCAAGAACTACAGCAAGCATCCACATCCTGTACGCCAGCTCTGTGTTTACATGTGTATTTATGGCTCTGGTCAGGATTTAAAAAACTAAGACACTTCAACAATTAAATCGCAGCTGCAGAGCCTTTATAAGGTTGCATTAAAATTAGCACCTATTTACTTTCACGTGTGTCATATCCACGTTGGTCATGATTTATAAGACTTTTTTTTCCTTGGCATCTGAAATAAATAAGCTGTTTTTCAGACCGATGCACCTGCACTTTGGTCACAGATGGTTTTGGCCTCGTTGGAGTTCTGCTGCGTTGGGAACAGAACTACAGAAAGAGCAGACGCCGCACGTAACGACGCCTCCCACCAGCACAGACATATGTTTTTCTGTCGTGACAGTCAGAGGGGAGCAGATACTCAACAGGTAAATACAACACGCTAAAATAAAACCCTGGCAGACTACGGTGAGAGGTGTGGTGCAAGGCAACAACATCAGATCTCACTGGAACAGAAATGGGCATCCACCAGTAAACAATCTGCCTTTTTTTTTTTTTTTTTTTTNTTTTTTTTTTTTTTTTTTTGTTTATGCTGCATTTTGTCTGGAAAAGGCGGAATGGAACCGTGTGCTCTGCAGAGAGAGCAGGGTGAGAGTGAACTTTGTCAGAGCGAGGTGAACTTCATCTGTGGGGAAAATGGATGTACTGGCTTATAAAATAATACTCCCTCGCTCAGCGTGCACCGCATTGTTTTTCCTTTTACTCACTGTTCTGGGACGGTGTTTTCAAAATTATTATTTAACCGACGCGCACGTGGCGATGACAAGTTTTGATATCAATCATACAAGTCAAATATGTTTAAAATAAAATGCTTTTGGACCTAAAGTTCAGAACAAAACTGTTTTACCTTTAATTTATCCAGAATTGGAAATACACACAGGAAGTTCTCTGCTCGAATTCCCACCGTGTTTCAAACACCATGAGGATTACGGAAATTAGAGCAAGTGACATCTGCAGCATTTCCAACAAAGCAACAATTATTTTAAAAATGCCAGGGCACTGGCATTTTTAAAATAAACATTTTTTCTTGCAGATGAGTTCTCTCTCAGGACGGCGCTATGCTTTGCCAGTGTTCAAAACCAACAGATATTCCAAGTCTTATGTCCCTTCTGCAATCCGTTTATTAAATGCTTGTAGTTAATTTTCAGCTCCTTTAATGGAGCTAACTGATCTCTTGCACATTTGGTTTTCACATTCCTGCTCCTTTATTCATTTCTTGCACAGTGTTTGGATGCTGAATGTACAAGAATGTGACTTGACTGATCTTTGCACTTATGAGTGTATGGTCTGTATTGATATTTATCGATTTTGTTCTTTTTTAATTTTTTTTTAACTGATTTTTGCACATTTTGATGGTCTATTTGTCTCATGTCCCACATCTAACTTTCAGATTGACTTTTTGGTTACTGCCTCGTATTGTGAGTGTGCTTTTGTGGTCTGTGTGAGCTGTTCTTGGAATTGCTCCTTGAGGGATAAATAAAGTCATATCGTATCGTGCACCAAAACCTCACAAAACAACCTCTGCAGCAGCAACACAGAGCATTTTGCTTCTTTACTGCAGATTTGTCCTCATCTGTGATCAGTTTCTTTATAAGTCTTGAACTTTGTGTCACGGAGTAAGTGCAGAGAAAAAGTTTCAGCATTACAAAAAGCAGAACTCCACCATTCAAGGCGAGGGAATCTCTCTTTGAATTACCTTTCCTGAGTTTCTTCCATTTTTTTCCTTATATGATAAGGGGTTTGTGTTTTTTGTTTTTTTTTTAGAGAGTTTTTCCACATCTTCATAGAAAGTATTAAGGGACCATACCACCATTTTGTATGTTTAAGCCTAATATATTCGATTTTAATACACAAAAGGTTACTGACAATTATTTCCCAAAGGATAAAACTGTATTTCAGCTTTCCTGATGTTTTGCAAAATCTCTTAATCTTTTAGAAATCAAATATTCAAGCGATACACCCACCTTAAAAATCCATGTTTCTGCTGCTAATAGTTACGCAGCCTTATGAAGTCACGGTCCTTTAAATTTTTCCATAAACACAGGTCATCTTTTGGGACTATATTCCCCGGTGGAGGCATACATTCACTCCACGCTTTTTATTGAGCTTAAACGCTAAAATTACATAACTTCTAAAAAAACCTGAATACACGTCTTGTTGGTGATGATGGATTACCTATCCCAAGAACGTTTACAGTATCAACAAGTTGATTTTAATAGCAGAATTAACTGAAACCAATGGAGGTCTGGAAGGTAGGAAAAACATTTTTAATTCACCATTCCAGTAGTATGCTTTGGAAAATGATTGTCAGTAACGTTACGTGTATGAAAATTGAATATATTAAATTCAAAAATGTAAAATAGATGGTATGGTCCTTTAATATGTGGGCCTGTAAAGCCCTTTCAACAATTGTAAGTGATATTGGGCTACAAAATAAACCTGACTTTATTAAAGGACAAATAGGAACAAGGGTCAAATATGAATAAAACTGCATATCTACCATCATGTGCAGCGATTTTGGTTTGTTAATAAAAAGTTAATATTGGCTATTTATATTTTGTCAGAGAATAACTGGATTATAATTTGTAAACAATACACATCAAATGCCATTTTCTGANTTATATTTTGTCAGAGAATAACTGGATTATAATTTGTAAACAATACACATCAAATGCCATTTTCTGACACAGAATGCTGCAGAACTAAAACCGTGTGTGTGTGTGTGTGTGTGTGTGATGATGTGGTCAGTCAATTCATAACCGTAATCAGCCTCATAATTAAAATATGTGCACGCCCCGATTCTCGTCTCATGACGATATGAAACTCAAATTGCTGATTATCAAACGTCTTTGATATCAGCCAAATGCTGCTAATCAGCCTAATAAGACAAGATGCTACAAGTGTTTGTAGTTATTATTCAGTTATTTACATACTACTGTCTGCAGGCTGGATATTTATGCCTCCTTTTTCCTGAAATACTAAAAGAATGTGGGTGTATTATTGTCTATACATCTGCATGATGTCTGGTTGAGTGTTTGTATTTGTGTGTGGGTGAGAGAGAGAGAGAGAGAGAGAGAGAGAGAGAGAGAGAGAGAGAGTCTGGCTCTAGGTGTTATTTTATGATTCTGAGTTTGACTGATTGCATATGGCTGCAATTCTATGCGTCCTGTATCTGCTAGTGTGTGTGTGTGTGTGTGTGTGTGTGTGTGTGTGTGTGTGTGAGACANTGGCTGCAATTCTGTGCGTCCTGTATCTGCTAGTGTGTGTGTGTGTGTGTGTGTGTGTGTGTGAGACACTATTTAAGATATTGTGCGACTGCTTGTGACTGCTTGTGATTGTATGAGTGAGAGACAAAGTGAGAGAGATTTTTCAGTGTCTGAAAGAGAGAGAGAGAGAGAGAGAGAGAGAGAGAGAGAGAGAGTNACAAAGTGAGAGAGATTTTTCAGTGTCTGAAAGAGAGAGAGAGAGAGAGAGAGAGTCATATTCTGCTTCATTTATTTGTCAGCAGTGTGTGTCTCACTTTGGTGAGGAGACAGTCAGCAGAGACCAGAGGACGTCCTCACTGATGACACACTTTCCTCAGTGCACTCTGCCTGACCTCACACCCTGCGCACACACACACACACAGGTACAAAATGAAATCAGGCAGAAAAGCACACATACAGATTTATACACGTATGCATAAAAACACACACGCTTGGATGCACAGACAAGGACATGCGGCATAAACACGCGTAACATACAAGGACACACTAAATGCTGTGAACACGCATGCTCAAACACAGAATATACACACACAAACACGCCCAAGGACATACTGTATGTACATAAACACGTATGTGGACCCACACACACATAGGATGCAGTAACACATGTTGTATGTCAAACTACTGCAGTTACTGAAAGTGAAAGTTCACTTATTAGCTTTGACGGGTCGGACTCACGGTGAGCACGAGTGTTCACCAAACCGCAATAAATGGCCACAGATGCGGACTCCCTCGCCTTGCACGTGTGTGTGTGTGTGTGTGTGTGTGTGTGTGTATGTGCGTGTGGCCTTCCTTCCTGATCTGTGTGTTTGCTCATCCTTTACTCCACTTTGTTCACTCATCAGATTCAGTCTCTCTTCTCTCGTTCTTCCAGCTTCACCCGTTCTTTAATAATTCCCTCTCCTTCTCTTTTTTATCGATCTTTTAGAAAAAGTGCACATACGTCTCAACAGTTATTCCACATCAGGGTTTTACAGGTAGGACTGTGCACTCAGCAGGTAAAGAAACCTGCTTAGGAACCACTTTTTACTTGATTTTGTTGATACCCACGTGTTAAAGTGTGAAGTCATGGGAGTTTAACATTAACAGTATTTATGAAGGTTATTGCAAATGTCTTAGGCACATTAAAAGGGAGATGATTTAAAAATAACAATCATATTAAAAAGTTTCTAAGTATTCAAAAATAATCCTGAGTAAATGTAATGTAGAAAAAAAATGAACATCTAAAAATAAAGTTTGACTAATATTAAATAATTTAGGATACACAATGCTGTATATTCATTTTTTTCTCAAGCTTGATGAATAAAGTTTAAGTTAATTTAACTGGAGTCACATTACAATCAAACATGGAAGAATTTGGTACGATCAAGAAAAGAAGAATTTTCTAGAGTAATTTTTAAAAATTTTCTAAGGTAAACGGCTTTTGGTTCTCCATTGTTTCTTGGTTTTTGACAGAATTTCATATTAAGTGCCTGATTTTTTCTTTTCAGTATTTTCTGGAAAACCTTGCACAAATCTGCAAATCTTAGTTTTCAAAAACATTGTTTTATTACAAGTTTTTTAAGATTTAATTTATTGATTTTTTTCCCCAAGATTTTTTTTCCGACATTCAATAAATTTTTTTTAAAACAAGTAGTTGATTAGCAGGTTTGACTGTCAAAGTGAAAGTAACTCAGTCAAAAATGGATTCCATGTTAATCAGTCTAGGAACAATTTTCTAGAACCAAGAGAAGAATTATTTTCTAAAATATGTTTGTTTTTCAAACTTTCTAGAATCGATTTTTTATTTCTAAATTTCTTTTTCTAGGTATTTGGTTGAATTTATCTAGTATTTATTCTTGAACTCATTTAAATATGGATACTTTGACAACAGAGCTTGGAAGAATTTTCTATAATCCAGTGAAGAATCATTTTCTAGGATTTTTTTTTTTTCAGATTATTTGGAAATTAATTAGATTTTATATACAGTATCTCTCTCTCTCTCTCTCTCTCTCTCTCTCTCTATATATATATATATATATGTATATACTTTCTTTTTTTGTAGAGTTTGTAAATTGTACCAAATTCTTCTTGAATTTGAAAATAAAAGTTTAGTGGAATCATTTATAGCAACCGTTTAGTTTTGTTGATAATTTCTTCTACAATTTTTAAGATATGTTTTTAGATTTTTTTTTTTTTTTTTAATTTTAATTGGCAAATAAAAGCCAGATTGAAATGACCTCAGACTTGAGAGGGTTAACAGCATTTTCCAGCCGCCACTGTTGGTAAACTTGGCCGCCATCCTGACTGGCGTTCAGGTAAAAGCAGCAGTCTGACGTCAGCTTCATACAAAATGCAGAGCGCTCCACAAGTGTGAAAGCAGTCTGGTTGACAGCCAGGGTGTTAAATAATTCAGGAGCTCATTTTTTATATCAGTATAAAGTAACACAGACACATCTCTCATGAAGAAAGCTTTGACACATATCAGGCCCATATTTTAAAAAAAGGAGTTCCAAACCTCTCAGACTGTTCTCTTATCTCCAACCCTCTGGTTTTACTGTCCTTTCATTTAGCTGTTTATATTGTTATGATGCACAGAGGTGCGTAGTAATGTGTTCCATTTACTCTGTCACATTTACTTAAGTAACCTTTTCAAAAAATTGTACTTTACTGAGTAGTTTTATTGCAGGATACTTTTAACTCATACTTGAGTATATTTATGAAGATAAAAATATACTTTTACTGTTTTACATTTAGTCACACTCTTTGCGTTACTTTTGATTTCACCGTTTGAATTCAGTAAGTTTTTCTCTCGTTGTCAGACACTACAGTCTGCTTCAGCTCCGAAGTAGCCACGACCCCACCCTCTGTTTCCATGGTTTCACCTGCAGCAGAACAGTCATGGCAGAATCAACAGCAGGAGGTTTAGAAGAGGCACATCCCTGGTCACATATTCAAACGCTGTTTTCTTTTCAGTCTACCAAAACCAGCAGTTACATGATGCGTTGTGTCTTTGTCTCACTAAAAATGTGACATTTCAGCTTCTAAAAATCAACATGGAACTTGAAGAAACGTGGTGGTAAGCTGCAACGTTAGCTACTTAACTAGCTGCTGCTGCTAATGCTAACTCAAGTTTTCCTGTTCTATTCTGAGTAAATTCATGAAGCTAACCTAGCTAACTGTCTTGGGGCCAGGCCAGAATTGTCATGATTTGTTATGTGGTAAATATCTGATTTATTACTGTCTACTGTTTCTTTATATGATATGATTTGGATTGTATTAGAAGCTACATATGGCTACTTTGCATTTTTTTTCCTCAGACGAGCACTTTATAGCTTATTGATTATTCTAAAGAATAAGCTTAATCAAAGTTACTCACTACTCAAATAATCTTTATAATAAATACTTTCTTACTCAATTCATTATTTTGGTGACTACTGTGACTTATACTTGAGTTACTATTATCATAAACTAACGATACTTTTACTTGAGTACAGCTTCTGGCTACTCTACACACCTCTGATGATGCATCTATGGTTATATATAACTTTGACTTGACATGGATCAAGTCCCAAAGTTGTGAACTTGAAACTCAATTTGACAAAATCAAAAAAAACGACTTGCACCTAGACTCCGACACCAAAGACTTCATACCTTCCCCAAACCAAAGATTAAGACTATACAATGACACAAATATTAAGCTTTTTACACTCATATCTATGTATATTTCAAAGTAATTATGAGTTACTCAGAAAGAAATACATGCAGATTTTAAAATGCATTCACAACTTGTGTAAGTACACATACATTATTAATTATTACCCCGACATTAGATTTGGTATAGAGCATCTTAGGACTTGGAATTTAAAGTTTAGGACTTGTGACTTGCCTGTCTTGACTTGCCAAGAGTTGAGAATTACCTGTAAACGCTGAGCTCATCTCTGGTAATAAGGGTCACATATGTTGATGAATGCACAAATATCTCCCATATTTCAGAAAGTAAAGGTGAGTAAGTCCATAACTGGTTTTATTAGCAGCTTTATCTGAAGGTGAGTTGTAGTTTCATAGAGATAATAATCAGTTCGTCAGAGTGGCTGTTTGACATTTTATCTCTGAATAACTCATTTCTGGCATAAATGCACTGCAGGCTGAATAACTGTAACAATCACATTTAAGCATAATAATAATAATCGTTTCAGCACTTAGAGCAAGAAGAGGAAATGATGGAAACGGAAAAAGTTATCTGTCGGATAATTCCATCAGCATCAGCAGCCCTGAAATTGGTTTTTAATCTCTAAAATAATGTGCATTTGGATGAGAGGGTCTGTACAATCAGGGATATGTGTAAAAATATTAATATATGCATCAAATAAATTCTCCCATCAAAAACAAAAGAGAAGAGCAAAACGCAATTACAAGGTGGTGTGTGAGTAAATAAATAAATGAAAAAATACTGCATTAAAGATGAATTATTCCCGCATCAAATCGTTTTCCTTTTCCTTTTCCAGAGAGGTTTTCATTCGGTCCGCTCATTCAGCTCATGAAAAGGTCATTCCACTGCCACACAAGAGCCTAATTACCATGGATGAAAAGACTCGACCCTTCTTCATTTGCATCCTCCTCTGCTGCTCATTCGCACTTTTCTGTCGGACCTTTTACGCTGCAGGACGTTTTCAGGAACTTGGGAATATTCCCTCATTTCACACCAAGGAAACAGGATCCATTTTGGAGCCATTCTCAGCTGCTGAGTGGAGCCCACGAGACCAAATATCCTTGTTTGTCAAATAAAAACTTCCCTCAGACCAATTAAGTGCAGATTGCTATTTTTTAATAGGATTTATCTTGTTTTTGTAAATGGTAAATCATCAACAGCCAAGTGTGTTGATGCTAGAACATGGGAAACTACACAAACTTGTGGACTGCTGCATAAAAGACATTAAAAAATAAAAAATCAATCTGCTTGATTTCCTCTGCTGATTGTTTTGTTGTGTGATGGTGAAATTTTGGTGCATGTGGAAATGATGCAAACATCATTTGCTTTAATTTCCATAATCTTCACAGGAAGTCAAGCGTGGCAGGAAGACATGCAAACAACACGTAGTTCCTTTTCTGGATATTTCCAATTTGAATAGATCCTAACTTCTAAAATTCCCAAATTTAGATCTGAAAGTTCATATGAGAGAATGTTACCACTTTCCCTTTACATTGTAGATGACTGGATTTTTTTTAAAGCATTAATAATGCATCCGTGAATGGTAATGATGCTGTTTGGTTTTGTGTTTGTGTTTTTCCAGCTCTATGAGGGTTTTGTGATTAAACATCTCAGATGGATCTAAATACATACATACATGACAGATTAACTAGATTTTCTGTCACGTTATTACATAGCAGTAATTCCTTTAATACATAGCAGTAATTCATTAAAGGGCCAGTGCAAAGATTTTCAACCTGAATACTATCATTCTAATGTCAGGATATCTTACTACAAACTCAAAGAAACTGTTGCATTAGCTTGTTAGCTCGCTAGTAGTGGAAGTATATACTGTATACAGCAATGGGTGTGGATAAAAATGGACTTCCATAATGTTTTCACAGCTGATTGATCTATTTTCTGCTTCAATTCACCATCATATCACCAAACACAGACCGCAGGCAAAGAAACCTGCATCAGTCACAAAAAACACTTCTGTTTATTAAACTAATTATGTCCAAACTGCTGAGGCAAGGTGACAACA
>VXCM01001718.1:78310-125724 GCA_014773175.1 Lucifuga dentata
GGGGGGGGGGGGGGGGGGGGGGGGGGGGGGGGGGGGGGGGGGGGGTGTAGCCACTATATTATAGTACATATTCACACAACGCATTACACAGCCAGGAGCCATCTTTAAGGCAATAGTGCAATAATGAGTAAATGTAATCAGCAGCGCTACCGGCATGTGAACGATGTGACTCTCAATCATCAAATATGGCGAGTGGTGCCATTTTATTCAGTCAATATGGTTCCAAATAGATGAAGAAAAAAAAAACACATTGATTTAGAGAACTGAGCAGGAATAAATCTGAATTTTAAAGTATTGATTACCCTCATGTACAACACGAAGCTCTGCTGACACCACTCAAGTGTCCAGTGGATAAAAAGCTGAGCCGCCGAGCGGTGGAGTGGAAACGAGTGAGACTTACAATCTCTACATCATCACGGCCAAATCAGAAGACACACAATGTTCTACAGGCTACAATAGGCGAGGGGTCTTGAGATTGAGCATTTTACTATTAACCGTGTTTACGAAACGTCACAAAAGAATTTAGAAGCCAGAGGTTACAAACTGTAAGAAAAACTTTGGTGGGTTTACTGGAAAAAAAGCATTTGTCAGTTCATCTAGAAAAGGCTTTCAATGTTCGCCCGGAATTTCCTCTGTTCTCTGTGTGCATGTGTGCGTGCACGTGTGCGTTTTAACAAGCTGCAGCTACAAACTACTTTCAGTTTAGCACGGTGGAGGGATTCAACATCCAAGCCTTATATCCAGTGAAAAGGTTCCTTAAACAGGTGATGTGAAACACTTTGTGCATCTTAAAAATGATCGGGGTGTAGCTGAGGAAGATAGACATCCATTTTGCAAAGCGGTCAAACAGGAAGTCACGGCTAAAGGCTCCAACACGTTTCAGCATCTCAGAGATCAGCATCCAGACCTGCAAGTCAAGGTTAAACACACCACTAGCTAATGTTACCAGCAGGTTTAAGGTTATTCAAAATCTAATTGGTGCTTTGTCTTAGTTCCCTACCATTGTTTTGCAGTTAGTGTTAACATGTCCATCTTAAAAGAAAATTAAAAAATAAATAAATAAAATGACAGCTAGTATTCACATTAAAGCTTACAAATGGCCTGTGATCATTTCATTTAAAAAGAAAAGACAGGAACAGCGACGTTTTCCCTGCTTTATTTGTGTAGTCATATTTTTATCTGCAGGACCTAAAAATGTTGCTGCTGACCACATTCGTTATTTTATTTTATTTTTTTCTTTTTGTATGTTACATAATAAATAATCGGGTAACTGTGATTATTTCTCTGACTGTAATTGTACCGGCTACAACACAAACCGTGACATCCTACAACAGGCGTAGTAAACCTGCTAAAATACTCCATGAACACTCCAGTTTTTAAAAAAAATCATCTCGTAGAAGAGCCTCTGCATTTCTCCTGCAGCACGAGTATGAGTGGGTATATTGGATGTAATCAACCATAAAGCACAAATGTGAGGGAAATGTTGCCATTTCCTTATTTAAATGTCAGTGGAACGCATGCGAGCTTCAGCTCTCAAAACCTGCTGTTACATTAAATTTACTGACATCCTGATATCTGTCATATTCTGTCAACATCACCCCCATCTTCTAAAAGTGCTGTTTGTATTCAAGGGACAGAATTCGGAGGTATTAGGTCTGATTGAAAATGAAAGTAAATGCACAGTGGTTGCTGGCTTACACTTGCAGTTGAGACACCCTCAGGCTATTCAGCAGATTCTCCTAAACTCTGGCTTATCATGGCCACTTCTCTAAATGATGGTGAAATATTACCATGGGGCCAGAGATTGACGTTCCTTCTGAATACTGAACCCTATCAGCTTTTTGCAGTTATAGCCGGACTCTCCAGACTATTCCTAATTTACTCCCTGCAACACGCTGACATTTTAAAGCTGCACATCTTAGCATTGCTTTGCTACACTCATTATTTTACACTACAATTTACACGTGCAAGCAAAAAGTGTTCAAATGCTCAAAAATGCTGCCATTTTTCTTTCGTCTATTCCGCCTCAAAGGGATTTCTGAGCTAATTAAAACGGTTACAGTGGGTGCTCCATGGCTGGACAGCAGCTATTGTGGCTGCTCCATATGTACAAACAACAATGCGGAAAACAAAGAGGAAGGATATTTTTATGTAGCACAAAGAAAAATAAACAATATGATGAAAATGGGTTCAGGTTGTCTGTTATTTCTTTGTTACGGTTTATGAATCTCTTAGGAGATGAAAGAAAGAATACGAGATGAAAAAACTCCATCTTATCTCAAGAGGTACACACACCCACACACACATACACACAGGATTTTCAATTTCAGATGCAGTGTGGTGAACTCTCCACGTCCTCCGCTGTCCCTTGTACTTAAACGCATCAACATCTGTCCCTTCAGAAAAAGCCAAATTCTCTGTGACACAGTGGAGATTGCTGTGTTGAAAATGAAATCAGCCAAATCCGCCTCATGCGCTGATGAATTACTGTGGATTTGGGAAATGAATGACTTGTCGTTTTGGAACCAAGCGGCTCTGTCAGGGGACACGACGTAAGAGACTCGAGCGAGTCCCAACACAGCGCCACGCTACGTCCTCCCAGTCTGAATTCCAGAAAAAAAAACTAACATTTTTACTGAGGATGTCAAGTATACTCATGCTGAAGATTTTGATTTACGACAAAGTTGGATTTTATTATATTTCAGAACGTAACAACTCCTGCTGAGGTTTATTTTATGCGTTGCTGTGACGGGTTTCAAGTTAATGATGGTGTCACCACACAGCACCCCTCTGTATTTTTGTGTAAACTTTTCTTTCTGAGTTAAAATACCACTCCAAACACAAGAAAATTTATTTTTTTTAGTGTGTTAGAGTAAGTTCAACTGAAAAAAAAAAAAGCCAACAGTTCTTAATAGTATTTTGACATTAAGATTTGAAGAAGAATACCAATATTATTAGTAAAGATCAAACAGGAAGTTAAAACATCTTCTTTGAGGTAGGGTCAAAGCAAATGGTTGCAGAAATATTATAGTCATATCACCTACTCTGAAATCCAAATTTAAGTCTAAAGGATAGCTGAATATTCTGAACGAATACTCACTACTTGTAAAACACAAATAAATGAATTTTGAAACTTTGCAGCCTGATAACATTTATCACATTTGTAAATGCCAGTGGCCATGCTGTTTCTATGCTGACTGGACGTGAATGGGAGTTAATTAGCCAGAAAAAAAAACAGAAGTGATTTATAAAGTATATCTACCTGTGCTGCAACAGTCAAAATTAAAATTAAAGAGCTGAAAATGTAAAAACTGAACAAATCAGGCTGGAGTTGCCTCAAACTATCCTTTGATTAAAAACTTTAATTGAGATTTTAGTATGACGACACTCACTGACTTTCCCCTTCCTATTCATCTGCTTCCTCATTCGAACTCCATCTTCCTCTCATATTCCTCTTATTTACCCGTTCCCTTTCTCATCAGCTGTTTCAGATGGAAAATGATGCTGCAGGCCGAGCAACCGTGAAGTCGCCCACACAAAACGCAGGTTGAACACAACGTAACAAAGAGGCCACATGAAAATATGGTCGGTGTCAGATGAGTCATCCTGAAGCGTTAAACACTCGTCCCACAGCTCCGTCAACCTCAATTACTGTTTATGTTCTCCACAAATGTTCCATCAGTATTAGGTGCATTCACAGTCAGCGCTGTGCATTTTGAAAATGGCATGTAAACATTATAATAGGAGTAACAGGAGAAAAATACATTTTTTCAAAATGCACAACACTTTGTATTTTTAAAATGGCAAAAATATGGAATGACATAAAAACTGTCCATTACAGATATGAAAACTTATACTTTGCAATTTTTGCCCTATTGTACAATTTTCCTCTAATCAAAACGACAGAAACATCCTTCCAATTATTCAGTTATTCTGATTCTTAGCTATGCTAGCTTCAGGTAACAAGCTAGCTTCGAATAGCAGGCTAGCTTCGGGTAACAGGCCAGCTTTGGGTAGCAGGCTAGCTTTGGGTAGCAGGCTAGCTTTGGGTAGCAGCTGGCTAGCTTTGGGTAGCAGGCTAGCTTTGGGTAGCAGGCCAGCTTCAACTAACAGGCTAAGCTTCTGGTAACAGGCTAGCTTCAGGTAGCAGGCTAGCTTTAGATAGCAGGCTAACAGGCTTGCTTTGGGTAGCAAACTAGCTTCGGGTAGCAGGCCAGCTTCGGGTAACAGGCTAGCTTTGGGTTACAGGCTAGCCTTGGGTTACAGGCTAGCTTCGGGTAGCAGGGAGCTAATGGCTACAGCATGGTTTGAGCCTTGGGTTATCAGTTGAATGGTGATTTGAAAAGAAAGGAAAAAAATCAGTTGTTAATCAATTGAATGTTCATTGCTATAAGCCATATACATATAACAGGTATGAAAATTGAATATATTAGGCGCAAACATGCACCTAATATATTCATATGGTCCTTCAACAGGAGTATAACTGAAGTTTTAATGAGAATCTAAAAATAGATTCTCAAAAATAGTGTTTTAAAGGGGGTGCCATGCTACAGGTACAGATGGATTTTTTGAAAATTTCCACTCACAATCATCATGATGATTGCTATGACAACATTAAAAACCCACAATTGCCATCTCAGTTGTGTTAAAGGACATAATTCCTTACTGTTCAACTCGTGATTATAACAGACGGGCTGCCTCAGAGAACGCACTCTCAAAAATAAAAGCTCAGACGGCCTTAAAAATGGATCTATTTGCTGTTATTTCCATTAAAAATGGAGGATGGAGAGGTCATTGGGAGTTGCTGCTGTTTCAATGCACCGTTCAACAATGGAAAACCTAAATGGATAAAATCCCAAATAGCACAGGCAGGAAACTGTACCGGGATGTTATGTGACCTCCCATTTTCCCACCCAGTGCAGAAGAGTGGAAACACATATCATACTACAGAGGTAAAGTGCTGACTCGGCCATGTAGCCTGTCAACCCTCATTTGCGGGGTTATGGATTCATTCTCTCAGACTAAAGAAAGAACATCTTTGCTGTGTGCGTGTGGCTGAGAGCTCGAAGGAGGTTTGTTTCCAGGCCTCTGCCCTGAAAACTGTCATTAAATAGTCATGGGTCCCCGTGCTGTGCCGTGCCATGCCCGGCTGGGCTGGGCCAGGCTGTTATGCTCATCACTACTGGGGTCAGGTAGAGTGCAAGGCTGTCTTCAGTTACGAGACCAGCTCACTGTTAGCACACGTGAGACTAGGTTTCTCCCAGCAGATGCCGCCGTAAAAGCACACGGACAAACACGCACGTTCACCTCAACTTAACCCTTTGCTGGCTTGTCTGCATGGAGTAAGGTCACATCATGGTCACAGGGTGGCGTGACGAGTCGCAAAATCATACAGCAGGCTCTTTTTTTTTGGAAAGGCTGTCTTTTTTTGTGCACATATGTGTTTGCAGGAGTGAGGGTATGTAAGCTGGTTATATGAAGGTCACCAACACAGCATATGAAAGGGAAAGCAGCCTTTGAGCGCTTATCAGGTGGAAGTGCTGTGGGTGTGTGTGTGTGTGTGTGTGTGTGTGTGTGTTGGGTCAGTCACAATGGAGCAGCCCCACTGTGCTCAACTGTGGAAACCAATGAGACACGTCGTGAAGTGGCTCAGCTTAAGGGATCTGTGCTTGATGTTTGGTTTCCTCCTGCACTCGTATTTTTCTGTCTATTTTACAACAGAAAGCACACTTTTAATACCAAGTCATGAAACGGCGGGTTTCTGCTGCACCGTGAGGAGGTGGGAACCATTTTACTGCCACATTGTGAAAACCAGATGCTCATTTTTTGTGTGCTTGAAACACATCTGGCTGACCTATAACCTTGTTTTGGTGCAGCATTGAAATGTACAATCTGCTGTTGTGATGGATACTTTTGGCCTGGAAGAAATACTCAAATCCTTCATTTAAGTAAAGTACTAATGCGACTGAAAAAGTACTCCATTATAAGTAAAAGTCCTGCATTAAAATACTCTATTAGAGTAAAAGTAAATTAGTGTATTCTTTCTGATATTTTCTCTCATATTTAGGCTGTATTATCATAGGCAGTACATGCTGAACATTGTCAAAGCTGCAAAATTTGAGGTTGACGTCTATTAAAATCTTCATGTTTGATTAGTCCTTGACTTCCCTAATATGTTGATGTCAACATGTAATACACCTGAGCAGACACACCCACATAGTACAAGGCTAGCATATTTTACAATTTATGGGTGTCGCCAGCTCAGGCCTGATGCAGCTGGCCAATCAGAACAGAGCGGGCTTTTTCAGGAGCAGTCTTTTTCTTAAAGAGTCAGTGGAAAAATGGTCTGTTTTCAGTCAGTGTGCACAGCGGTGCTGCAGCAAGACAGAGTAGAAGTGGATCAATATGCACATTAAAGTATTGCAAATGTTTCAGATTAGATCCCTATATGAAAATAAGAAGATAAAAATCTGGATAATGTGTCACCGTGCAAAGAACAGTGCATATCAGAGTATGAAATTATTAATGATTCTTGTAGATGTTGATGCATCAGTAATGAAAATTCCCCAATTTTTGTAAATATAATGTCTAAAATGCACTGTAGTGTTGACCTAAAACAAGGCTGAGATATAAGGTTTCTACAGACATCATTAATATTTGATCACTTTAGCTCATGTCAAATTTCAAGACTTCTATCTATCTGCAAATTAACTCATAACTATATAAAAGTACAACATAGTGGAGTCGAAGTAGAAAGTTGTACAAAATGCAAATACGCAAACTCTGATCCTGCAGCACCAACAAGTTTCTTCTTTTCCCCCGTGTGTTTCTTTGCAATAAATGCACCTCCCTTGCACCACTCTGAAGCCCCAAGGAAGGCATCTTGCACACTCAACATATAACCAGAGAGAACCGAATCGGTGGAGTGATGAATGACTTCAACACACTGTGGACTCAGCAAATGTTAAATATTCTCATTAGCTGGTTGAGAGATCACACATTCTCACGCAGCAATGCTACCACCTTTAACTGTCTGAGCCTCAGGCAGCTCAAAACAACCCCCCCCACACACACACACCCTACCACCACACTCTCGTTTTCTTCTCCTCCTGCCTTCATCACCCTTCTCTTTTTCTGTCCTGATCTATCGGTGGCGTGGCTTCAGGCTTGGGAGCGATAGGGAACACCGGCATCGGCGCTGTCACACACGTCTCTGTCAAAGCAGAAACAGCAGGGTACCCGAGGTGGTCGGACATCCGANGGCGCTGTCACACACGTCTCTGTCAAAGCAGAAACAGCAGGGTACCCGAGGTGGTCGGACATCCGATCCGTTTTAAGGACTGCTGCCCTTTAGGACGCCTGATCCGTGTTGTTATCGCCAGCCCGACGATCAAGATTAATGGAACGGGCCGGGCCTTACGGAATGCTGCGACTGGACCCCTGCTGTTTCCTTCTCAATGCAGTTCTCACTACAAGTGATAACAATAATAATAATAATTCAAATAATAAAAACCTCTTGTTATAGAAGTAATCACTGCAAACGGCATTCTTCCACTGAATTATACTCGCTTTTCAGATTTACTTCATTTTGTTCCCCTTAAAGGACAATACTGCATACACGTTATGTTACTGATAATCATTTCCCAAAATATACTTCTGGAGTGGTCAATTTTAGATTTTTTTTTCTCCTGCCTTCCAGACTGCCACTTGTTTCCAGTATGCTATTAAAATCAACTTAAAAAGACTTGAAACACCCTTAAAATAAGAAATCCATCACAGCAAACACTGTGTCTGAGGCTTCTGTCGAAGTAACTTTATTTAACTTTCCATCACAGAGCTGCAAAGAAGACAATGTATGTCTCCGCCACAAAATATAGTCCCAGGAGAAGGCAGCTTTTACTGAGAAATTAAAATGACCATGCCTTCTACAATCGTGTATAAGTATTAAGTGTTATAAGTGTCTTAAGTGTTAGCAGGTGAAACACTGAATTTTAAGGTGGTGTATCACCTGAACGTTTGATTTTGAAAGATTAGGGGATTTGGCAAAATAACAGGAAAACTAAAACACAATTTTATGTTTTGGAAAATGGTTGTCAGTAATGTCACATTGGATCTATTGGGCTTAAAGGACCATACCACCCATTTTGCATGTTTGAGCCTAATATATTCAATTTTCATACACATAACATTACTGAAGATCATTTCCCAAAGCATACTACTGGAATGGTGAATTAAAAATGTTTTTCCTACCTTTCAGATCGCCACTGGTTTCAGTTCATTCTGGCATGCTATTAACATCAACTTGTTGATACTTGAAACGTTCTTGGGATAGGTAATCCATCATCACCAACAAGACGTGTATTCAGGGTTTTTTTAGAAGTTTTGTAATTTTAGTGTTCAAGCGCAATAAAAAGCGTGGAGTGAATGTATGCTTCCACCGGGGAATATAGTCCCAAAAGAAGACCTGTGTTTATGGAAAAATTTAAAGGACCGTGACTTCATAAGGCTGTGTAACTATTAGCAGGAGAAACATGGATTTTTAAGGTGGGTGTATCACTTGAATATTTGATTTTGAAAGATTAAGAGATTTTGCAAAATATCAGGAAAGCTGAAATACGGTTTTATCCTTTGGGAAATGATTGTCAGTAACGTAACATGTATGAAAATTGAATATATTTGGCTCAAACGTGCAAATATCACCGAGTATGGTCCTTTAAGTGTTTTTCCCTCTCCTACTCTGAACGGATCCAGTCTACAGATAACAAGCATTTATCGGCTTTACTCGCTGCAGTGCCGAGCTGCCAACGATGTGGCTGTTTAGGAGGAGGATGTGAATGCAGAGGGAGGAGCAGAGAGGAGCAGAGAGAGGAGAGGAGCACAGGGCTCAGGACAGAGGTGGCTCTAGGCCATCCATCTCTGGTTTCAGGATTCAGAGAGTGCTGACAGGTCTGGGTCCCCCAGCGCGGGCCTCTGGGCTGTAACCACGGATACCCAGACAAACCAGGAGCTGTCACTCAAACGACACCAGCAAGACAGAGTCACAGGAGATGGGAAAACAGGATCGAGACACCTGGTGTGCGTGCCCATGTCTGTGTTGTGTGTGTGTGTATTACAGAATACAAGGCAGGAAATGCAGAAGCAGCAAGAGCAGGTCTAGTGAGATATCATCGCTAACTCCTGAGACAAACACACACACGTACAGAAGACACACAAGAAGCAAATTCCTGACACAGGGAGAGATTTTGGGAAACTCCAGGCTTAGACACACACACAGACATGCTGATAATAGCAAACTGCCACCTCATGAATTTTGCAGCTGTCTAAATCTCCTTGACATTTTTATACAAGCGTGCTCTTCCTTTGGCGAGCACCACCATGTTTCTTTTCAGACAGATAGAGAACAGAGAGAAGCGGGCATAATGAAACTAAGAGAAAAAAGGCTGGTGAGGGGAATTTATAAAAAGCTTGAATGATCAGGTTCAATATCAGGGCTGAGAACTAGTTACAAATGGATAAATGCACCAATAAAGGGAGAGGAAGAAATTACATTTGAAACTGGAATCTTTTGATCTCTCTGTTGATTCAGTTTCAGGTGATCTATTCTCATTTATTACTTTGAAGGTTAGAATATTAGAAACACTTCCTACTCTTTTGTAATGTAATACATCTCCACCTGAAACTTCATAAAGATAAAATTTATAACAAGGATATTGATTTTGACTGCATTAGATTATACAAGTTTAGCTGTAATAAAGCCACAACTGAAGGCATGTGTGTGTGTGTAATCAATAATTCACAGTGAGGAATCCTGATACATGGAAATAACAATGGGCAGAGGCAAAGAATGGCATTTCCTCACCTGACTCCATTATTTTTCATACCAGCACGTTAAAGTGCAAGAGAAAACCATCTAAATCATTATCCGTGTTCTACTGTCATTTTCTTTAAAGGACCATAATGTTGGTTTTGCATTTTTTGCATTTAGTCTAGAAGGTAGGAAAAACAATTATAAAATTTACAGTTCCAGCAGTATGTTTTGGAAAATGATTATATTGTATTTATTGGGCTCAAACATGCAAAATGAGCAGCATCGTCCTTTATACAATGGTTAGTTCCTATCAAGAATTTTGATTGGAAAACAGGTATTCCAGGAGTGCTGAGTAGAACAGCACTGGGATTTTTAACTACGTATCACTCCGCTTTGCAGGCGTTCTAATAACCATTAATTATATTAACTGGAGGCCATCCATAGAGAACAGGAAACAATGGAGCAACGTTCTGTCTGATCAAGCTGTGAACCCATAAGAATCAGACATTAGAATCCTGCACAGGCCTCAGTTTACCTGGCCCGGCCTACACAGCTCTGTCCGAACCGAAGCCCTAGACTTAATGAAATTCTCAGCCCTAGCCCAACCCAAGACCCGTGGTCTCTCTTTTTTTTTTTCGTCAGAACTGTAAGTTTGGCTCTTTTCAAAGTAAAAGTAGCGGCTGTCAGCTGCTAAAGCGTTCAGAAGACAGTGATGGCTGCAGTTTCTGAGCGCCAACATGTGAGGCAGCATCAGGAGGTGTTTTATGATGTGAGCGGAGAGAGGAGGAAAAAGAAAAGACCGGGCCCAGCCGGTGTTGTGAACTTCAGCCCAAAGCTCGGCCCTATTTGTAAATGCTTCGGGGCCCAACGCATCCCGAGCACCATGCAGGGCTCTACCACCCATGATCTTATTTCTTATTTTGTTCTTATTTTCCACTTTTAATTGTCTTATAATTTAATTATTTTCATGCACNTATTTCTTATTTTGTTCTTATTTTCCACTTTTAATTGTCTTATAATTTAATTATTTTCATGCACCTTATGGAGAGTGCCCTGTTCAAGCCCCTTGAGGGTTGTTTGCAGCTCTCCTTCACATTTTACTTTTTACTTTTTTTCATTTCTAACATTTTGTATTTTTTCTTTTTTGTATGCGTAAACTAATAAAACAAACAAACAAAACATGATGCTACCAAAACGACTGGAGACAGACTCTTATTTCACTGGCTGCACAATAAATGGAAACATACAGATATGATTAAGTAGCTGGCCTGCAGTCATGTGTACATAAGTAGCCAGCAAGCTAGCGTACAGGAAAATGTTTATGTGTTGCTTAGCAATACTCCAGTTGCGGAACTATTTGTGTTGGCGGAGCCAAATAAAGATTAAATAAACAAATCATAATCTGTTGTCACTTATTACTGTTAACTAATAATTGGCGCTTATAGACGTGTTGTATAAAAGGTCATGCTGCTGAACTGAATATCTTCCTATGACCCAATCACAGCCGTGTTGATACGCAGTACAGCAGCACGACCTCCAGTGTGATACTGCTTAATTAACGCATAGTTTGGTCAGTTTAATACCTGTAAGCAAAAGTACAATGAAGCAAAAGTATAGTTGCTGCAGTTTGATATAACTTGCACAAGTATCCTGATATGCATTTTTAAAGGATAGCTGCCAGCCAACTCTTTCCATGGCCATGGTATAAATACACATACAGTATATACTGTATATCTCCTTCCTTAGGTTACCATTAATTTTTCTCAGAGAACAAAAAAAAATGCGATCGGATTTTTCCAAAGGCACTTATGGATTTGTAGCTTATAAAACACAATAAGTTCTTGAGCACTGCAGCATCTTACATCTTAATTGGTGCTTAAGCTCTCGTTTAATGCTAAGGAAAAACAACTATAACCCACCCCCACCCAAAAAAAAAAATCTGAATTCAGTCTTCATAAAATATCTGTTAAAAAAAAAAAAAAAAACAATATCCCATAATGCCTGGGCATTGATTGATCAGTTGTCTATAGCAGAAAAATAACAAGTGATTTAAATCTCTAGCTTGGTAAAAGCGGAGAGGCTTTTCTCTTTGTTCTGCACTCAGGCATTGATTTCTCCAGAGGTGAGGACGGGATGCCTGAAGGTTAGACACACACTATGTAGATAAATGACTCCTGCACTCTGCAGTTTGATCCAAATGAAGCAATGATGTAGCTCAGTGGCCCAGGCCCATATTGAAGTCAAGTGTGTGCTAGTAAACGTAGTCTCCTTGAGTGAGAGCGTCTGTGTGTGTGTGTGTGTGTGTGTGTGTGTGTGTATAGACGTATACTCTCACCAGCAATGTGGTGAGAGAGACAGCGAGGAGGAGAGAAAGTGAGGTGAAAGACAGGGTGTAGCCTTGCTATTTAGCTTATGTGTTGTAACGATCAGGAATTTTAAAGCTTTATTTTGCACCAGCACCCAAGTCTGCAATTAGACCCAAAAAAATGGCCTTAATGAACCTCGATTGCAAGACAAAATGTGGAGCATGACAGAAGCGGTTCATCCTAATTGAGTCATTTTTCCCCTGCAAATTTTATAAAATTATGGCTCAGAAGAGTTAGTAGTTTCTGAGGTCTGTGTGTTTCAATGACTGAATTATTCTATTGAAGCAGACAGCGGAAGTCTGAGTTCACACAGCTGCTGCCAAAAAATTGGAGTTGGTGCAAAGAGCAAGCACAGCTATGCTAAGCATATAACTGCTGCTCCCAGGAAAACCCACTCATATGTATTTATGTATTTAGCATGTCAGGATGTGTGTGTTTGTGTGTGTTTATGGGTTACAGTGCTGTGCTGAAAATGCTTTCCTTGCTTTTCATCCCAACCTGATGCCTAATGATGCTCCTAGACATATGCAAATGTATGTCTGAGCCTGTGTGTCAGCGTTTTCGCTTCCTTTCCCGATTTCTAATGGTGTTCTTAGATGGATGTGAGTGAGTGTGTGTGTTAAGTGTGTGTCATGTGTGCGCTGATGTTAATGTTTATGTTTTCTTCCCCTCTCAACCTAAAGCCTGGCAGTGTTCCTGGCTGTGCAGTGCAGCAAAATTGGACGGAGAGCTTTGGGAACATTTCCCCCTTACAAACGGGGGCAAATCAATAACGTCTCGGTTGAGGGAGCCACTCTCCATACGAAGGTGAGCTGACTCAGCAGTCCCAGCAGCAAAGGGGGAGCGAGGGAAGTGGGAATGGAAATGATTGCTTTACAAGCGGCAAATGCATGGCGGTGTTGAGAAGCCTCTGTGGACGCTACGCTACACGCCTTCTCAATTCTCCGGTGGCTGAGCGGGATGGAGGGGACAGCAGAGCGTACAAACATGCATGTTTGGCTGGTAAATACAACAGCTGGCTTTATCTTGAGACATATATGTGCAATCCAGCTGATCTAAGTCCATCGTAGCTCTGCGCAGTAGCAAAACAAAGCCAGAGACTGAAGAAAATCCCTGCCTTTAGCTTGTTTCTGTTCTGTTTACCCTAGCATCTATCACTGTTCTGATTTTATGGGGGTGTTTGCTAATTACAATGTGATAAGCAGAAGGATGGATGAGGAGAGGGTGGATGGTGCGATTCTCTAACATCCTTCAGTAGCAGCAGGAATCTACAGCAGCAGCAACAACTAGCAGAAAAGAGAGGATGTGTTATCTCTCATTAGGAGGCTGAAGGACTGAATCATCTTTCAACATCACCTGCAGGTCCAATTTATTTTCTCTATCCTCTCTTTGTTTCAAGTGCTCTGACTCAAGCTTCAATTTACCTCATCTTTTTGAGTGTAAGTATGTAAAAATTGGGCGTAATGAGGAAGTAGGATTTCCTTTGCTTTACGTTCTTATTGGTTCTCCATGAAAATCAACTTGCAGAGGCCTAAAACTTACTCGAAATAGGTAATCCATCACAGTGAATATGTCGTCCCCTTATTTTTATTTTTAATCTTGTACCATTTCCATTTTGAAAACTGGCGGTGCAGTCAAGGACACTCTGACATTTGAGCTTTTAAGACTTGGCTGGCTGAAAAGCGTTGCATTCGAGAGCACCAAATCAAAACCACAGATGCAAAAATTAGCATGTGCATTGTAAAAAAAATAAAAATAATAAAAAAAAAAGGTCATTGTGAATTTGGTCTTTGTTTCATTAAAAGGTTTGTGCTACAAAAGCTGACTCTGAAATCTCAGATCTTTCTTCTTCTTTTCTTTTCGGCTTTCCCTTCAGGGGTCACCACAGCGAATCATCTGCCTCCATCTAACCCTATCCTCTGCCTCCTCTTCTCTCACACCAACTAACTTCATGTCCTCTTTCACTACATCCATAAATCTCCTCTTTGGTCTTCCTCTAGGCCTCCTGCCTGGCAGTTCCAACCTCAGCATCCTTCTACCGATATGTTCACTATCCCTCCTCTGTACATGTCCAAACCATCTCAGTCTGGCCTCTCTGACTTTATCTCCAAAACATCTAACATGCGCTGTCCCTCTGATGTACTCGTTCCTGATCCTATCCATCCTCGTCACTCCCAAAGAGAACCTCAGCATTTTAGTCTCTGCTACCTCTAGCTCTGCCTCCTGTCTTTTCCTCAGTGCCACTGTCTCTAAGCCATACAACATCGCTGGTCTCACCACCGTTTTGTACACCTTTCCTTTCATTCTTGCCGAGACTCTTTTGTCACACATCACACCTGACACTTTTCTCCACCCATTCCAACCTGCTTGCACACGTTTCTTCACCTCTTTTCCACACTCTCCATTGCTCTGGACTGTGGACCCTAAGTACTTAAAATCCTCCACCTTCTTTATCTCTATTCCCTGTAACCTCACCATTCCACTTGAGTCCCTCTCATTCACAGCCATGTATTCTGTCTTGCTGCGGCTAACCTTCATTCCTCTCCTTTCCAGTGCATATCTCCACCTCTCTAGGTTTTCCTCCACCTGCTCCCTGCTTTATTTTATTTTATTTATTTTATTTATTTTTTCTTTAGCGTCCTTAAATGCACCAGCAGGAGGAGCTTTCAAAATACCTGCTTGAGGCTTCATAAACATGCAGCAGTAATTCAACTAGGAGAGATTACTTACCGATATAAAACATGGATGATAAAAGATAGATTAGATTTTTTAGTGCCGAGTCCATCTGGCATCGCTGCCTGATTACATGGATTAGTCACAGAACCAATAAGCAACTTAACCCCTCAGACTAATACCAGATACCAATTCTAGTTGGGATTCTGATGCTTTGGTGGTAAGGAAAGTGCTTTTTTTTTTTTTTTTTTTTTTTTTTTAGTGGCTGCTATAGGTGGTTTGGATTTTAAAGCAACATGCTACAGCTGCAGCTAATTGTACAGATAAAGAGGATGAAAAACAGCAAGCATCTTTAGTTTCTTTCAACCAGTCAGTGTATAAAGGTACAGTATGTTTTGCAACCACTTTGAATGATAAGCAGCACACGTATCCATTAAGTATTGCTATATATGTAGTATGGTATAGACATGCAAACCATGGCTTTAAATATAATGGATGCTTTTAGTGGAAATCCAGGAAAGCTATGGGGCATCAGCGGTCTGTTTTCCTCTGCATGCTGCAGGAAGCAGCTACGTGGCATTTTCACTGCTACATCGTGACAGTAAATCTAATTTTATTTTCTGTCTTTGTGTTGCAGAAATGTACAAAACACGCTAAAAGCACTGATTTCTGCACACGGTTTTCACTGACATCAGTGTGAGAACAGTAGCTGCAGCCGTTCTGTCATCACACTGCTGAATGATGTCATGTTTAATACACAGCGTTCGTCCCTGTCCATCACAGGAATGAAATGAAATGATGGATGCAAAGCAATATGTCAGAAAGTAATAGCCAACTGTCACGTCTTGCCTGCATTTTGCTGTGGGTTAAAGAAGGTCTACTGTGGTGGGGTGAGATAAAATTCACCCCGCAAATGTGACAGTGTGAAAATCCTCTGTGTGCATTATATATATGATATTTAAAAAAAAAAAAAAACNAAAAAAAAAAAAAACAGAGCAAAAGCTGTAAATAAACCATAAGCCTGTATCACGGACTTTTCGCTGCATTGTGGTTGATAAAATCATGCAGCCACAGTGAGTTGTTGACAGTGTGAGAATACTTGGTGCACATTGCCTTTCTAACAGCTGTCTGCTCCGGTGAGGGCGAGATGAGCCAAGAGGTGAATATATTACTTTAACACACTGAATGTCACAAACGCCATTTCCAACCGCTGAATGTCACGGTGACTGCTGGCCTGACGGCTAACGCTCCGAGACGTCTATATTTGTGGCGTTACCATCCAACATGCTACAAGAATGTCACAGTCGCTATGCAGCTTCTATAGCTATCAGCTAAAATCTGAGAAGATGATTGGTTGCCATGTGGATGCTGATGGCGGAAGTCTTGGCGGATATTTTATGCTTTTCATTATTTCATCTCATTTTTATAATATGGAGTATGTGTTGATGTCAATGTTGTAGAACAGACAAACCAACATGTTTTTAGTTTGATTAGCTAGTATGAGACTAGCTAGAAGTGTTTAGCCAGGATTTATCATATTATTTTTATTATTTATTAAATATGGGACAATGTACATTAATAAGACACTGGCTACTTTGCAACCACTGTCCCAACAAACACAAACAAATTCAAATCATTACATTTAAAAAAAAAGAGGAAAAAGTTAAAGATAAATAAAAATCTACTCTACATAAAAATGTTTAAAAAATGCCAAAAACAAAATTTCCACAACACACATAACTCAGAATCCATTTCATTAATGATTACAGCTTTTCAGGAGCAGGATCTTAAAGAAACGTACCTAAAATAGCCTGTTTTCACTCTGTGTGCACAGCAGTGCTGCAGTGAAGAAGAATAGAAGTGGACAAATATGTTTTTTTTGTTTTGTTTTGTTTTTGTTTTTTTTGCACACTAATGCAGTGTAAAGGTTTAAAATAGACTCCGAAATAAAAATAAGATTGTGGAAATCTGTATAATAATAATGTTAAACAATGAAACAATGAGATTAACAACTCATATTAATTTATCCTTTGACGGATCATTACATTTTAAAAAAAAGAGGAAAAAGTCACATAAATTAAAATCTACTCTACATAAAAATATTTTTAAAAAAATGCCAAAAACAAAATTTCCACAACACACATAACTCAGAATCCATTTCATTAATGATTACAGCTTTTCAGGAGCAGGATCTTAAAGAAACGTACCTAAAATAGCCTGTTTTCACTCTGTGTGCACAGCAGTGCTGCAGTGAAGAAGAATAGAAGTGGACAAATATGTTTTTTTTGTTTTGTTTTGTTTTTGTTTTTTTTGCACACTAATGCAGTGTAAAGGTTTAAAATAGACTCCGAAATAAAAATAAGATTGTGGAAATCTGTATAATAATAATGTTAAACAATGAAACAATGAGATTAACAACTCATATTAATTTATCCTTTGACGGATCATTACATTTTAAAAAAAAGAGGAAAAAGTCACATAAATTAAAATCTACTCTACATAAAAATATTTTTAAAAAAATGCCAAAAACAAAATTTCCACAACACACATAACTCAGAATCCATTTCATTAATGATTACAGCTTTTCAGGAGCAGGATCTTATAGAAATGGTACCTAAAATAGCCTGTTTTCACTCTGTGTGCACAGCAGTGCTGCAGTGAAGAAGAATAGAAGTGGACAAATGTGTTTTTTTTGTTTTGTTTTGTTTTTGTTTTTTTTGCACACTAATGCAGTGTAAAGGTTTAAAATAGACTCCGAAATAAAAATAAGATTGTGGAAATCTGTATAATAATAATGTTAAACAATGAAACAATGAGATTAACAACTCATATTAATTTATCCTTTGACGGATCATTACATTTTAAAAAAAAGAGGAAAAAGTCACATAAATTAAAATCTACTCTACATAAAAATATTTTTAAAAAAATGCCAAAAACAAAATTTCCACAACACACATAACTCAGAATCCATTTCATTAATGATTACAGCTTTTCAGGAGCAGGATCTTATAGAAATGGTACCTAAAATAGCCTGTTTTCACTCTGTGTGCACAGCAGTGCTGCAGTGAAGAAGAATAGAAGTGGACAAATGTGTTTTTTTTGTTTTGTTTTGTTTTTGTTTTTTTTGCACACTAATGCAGTGTAAAGGTTTAAAATAGACTCCGAAATAAAAATAAGATTGTGGAAATCTGTATAATAATAATGTTAAACAATGAGGTCGAGATTAACAAAACTCATATTAATTTGTCCTTACTGAGCAAGCGAGGATAATATTAGAGTAGGAATCTAAAGCATAAACAAACAAACATTACAGGAAGAGTTTTTTGCAGATGCTGTTTGACTCTCGCGGCGGCCATTTTAATGAGGGACCCTTCGGCTGGCAAACCCTCGCAGGCCGTGGTGTGTGCTCAGAAAACAAAAAGAGCAGGAAAAAAAGAAACTGAAACACATCTCTATAACTACTTCCCCATACCCCCACCCCACCCCCCTCTCACCTCGCCGGAGCTCATTGTTTGCAGTGTAGTCGTCAGGGGTGTGCTGTGAGAGGATCATGATTATTTCCCACATCTTCAGATAGGAACATATACCGCAACACCAAGGTCAATCTCCTCCAGCGATCCATCCATCTCCTTCTGCAATCAGTCATTGCTCGTATACATTCTCTCCGCCAGCTCACCATATCTCTTCATTTTTTAGGAAATAAAACATTCTTTTCAACACTCTTTCAGAGCACAGGAGAGCTAATTATGTTGTTTCATTTTAGTAGCCTTGCAGGAAGAGGAAACAGCTTACACTTCATGAAGAAAGAACACTAAAAGTTGAACCTGCCACCGTTTTATTGGACTGACTCGACTATCTTGGGTAAGAGGACAAGTTGCACTATTAATAGATTCACGTAGCAAATAAATCACCATCATATACAGCATCCAAAGCCAAAAGCATTAAAACAGCGTTAAGGCTCCTACAGACGATGAGAATCTGGGCCGTCACAGATGAAAGTTAATTGTGAGAGAACTGTGATGAAATCTTTGGTTTTCAATCCAAAACAGTTGTCCTAAATCGCAGTAAAGACACATCCGCCGACGGCCAATTTAGAGCTCTTGCATGTGAAGACAGCTTGAAACAAATTTCTGACAAATTTATTTCACAATTACAACTCGTGCTACAATTATATCTCAAAACAAATGATGACGCGTTCCTGCCTGCATGGCTGTCTTGATTCTATAATTCAGCAAGAATTTATGGCACAATCTGATGATTAACCCCTTCTACCCTGAGCTCATTTTTGGAATTTACATCTAAAAAAGGCAAGCACAAATTTAATTTGTAATAACTCCACAACCATAAGGACAACATGCACAATCTTCTGCTCTATGAATAGGTGACACTTGGGAGAATTTAGATATAGAGTAAGATTTCCTATCATTATCACCAGAACAGACTGAGAGCTGAATAAATACAACAGAAAAATGAAAATTTTACTTCCATTTTCTCAAAATTCTAAATTAGAGATGAATATCACTCCTATAACAATGATTTAGTAGCTATTGGTGCTACTGGAATTTGTTCTAAAACTTCTGAGCTGCAGCTCCACCAAGTTTGATGTAATAGAAGTGAAGCATAAACATTTTTCATACATTTTAGTCGTAGTTGTACTAGACGGCCTAGAGGGCACCAGTGAGCCAAACGGCATTTCTACATCAGGTACAAGTAATGTGTCTGTGAAACATTGCTTTTCACCAATATTTAACTTTTACCTCCAAAATGAGTTTTTTATTGCACAACATAACAAAAAATAGCCAACATATAATTATAGAAACTGACACTTGTAAAACTATTTTCTAATGCACAAAAATGTCAAAACAGAAAAAACCCACAAAACTATTTACAAGTATTCACTAAGAACAGCAAAATATTTCCTGAGAACACAAAAGTCAGGCTTCTGCCGTCTTCAAACGTCCAATCCACTCCGACACTCCGGCTGTCAACATTTGTTTCTCTCTCCAGCGTTAACGTCATGCAGCTACATGTGCTCCGGGGAACAATGTGCACCACTAACTTCTGCATTACGCATTACGCATGCCTCTAACTCAATGACTACTGGCTCTCTGGGTCATGTGACCACTCGTTTGGAACCTCATGTAGTCAGCTATCGCGTTAGTTGGTTGACTGATATGCCGTCCGTGAATGGTATTTCATGAAAACATCATTAAAATCCCGGTACCAGGACCGCTTGGGTACAAGGGGTTAAAGCTTGATATCGTACAGCGTGACACAGATTAGGAGTAAGATTTTATTATACTTTACAGGGAGACGTGCTAATTTATAAGACTGCAGTTATTTGCAGGAGGCACACGTCTACAAACTGATAACTCACGACAATTTCACATGGTAAAGTTAACTATAGTGTCTAGACACCCAACCATCACTGTAAACAACAATTATTTTTCCAGCAATCTGCAAAAACATCTCTTCGACTGTATTTCGTGCAAACAGCCACGAGTCAAATTGTGCTTGTCTTTAGGCTTTGTGCATCTGTCAAGCATGAAAACAGGACGCTACTTTCTGAGAAAAAAACGAAGAGGCCAACGTGCCAACCGGCGTGTACAACAAAAGAGAAACAATCTCCTGTAATTGCCTGCCATCAAATGGAGAGCTGCGATTCAAAATGACGGATAAAGGGAGGCAGTGCATACAGCGAACCAGGCAAGGACAATACAAACATTCATCACTCCAGACATCTCAGAGTTAATCTAAAAGGAGAAGCAGGGTGATGGTGGTGATACTGGTGATGGTGGTGAGGTGTGACTGGCTAGATCATTAAAGCCAGATATGACACACACACTCAACAACGAGGAGTTAAAAGACTCGACTCTACTGACCTTTTGGAGGTAAAGGGCGGGGGGGCGGGGGGGGCGCACACGGTGGCGGCAGCGAAGACGCTTATTGATTTGAGGCAGTTTATCTGAATCATGGGCTGCAGCTCACACAAATGGCGAGAACAACACTTTGACCTGTCAGAATTAGGTCTGTAAAGCCAATATGATAGAGACAGGAAGCGCATAATGTAAACATGCATGGATCTGATATACACGGTATCCTTCCATCCATCTCATCTGTCCGTTTATCTTCGGTATTCAAAGCAACACCTCAGCGATCCCTGTCAGATAACCAACGATGAAGGAATACATATTCATAGATGCTCCTCTGGTGAGATCTTTGCATTCATTCTGTCTTGCAGGTAAATTCAAGAAACATTATTTATGTGTGATATATTTGTTCACGTATACCCAGTGGTGGGCCGTGTATTTTATACCTAGGCCTTCAGAGCAATCCTCCCACAATTAAACCTCCTTCTAATAACCTCAGCATGACACTAGGGCTATATGCTGCTGTTATTCAACATAACCATCTCATATCCACAGTGACAGTAACCTTTATCGAGTGGAATAAAGTGATTTAACACGAGGATCAACACCTANCCACAGTGACAGTAACCTTTATCGAGTGGAATAAAGTGATTTAACACGAGGATCAACACCTATGACTGTTACAACACACTAAATGCAGAGACATGAATAGGATGTAGCATTATTACGCATTATGACAGGATGCTGCATCACATATAAACATGGCATAGCCTAAATCAGTGTCATTACCAAAGAAACAAGAACAAACTCACAACAACCATCACATTTACTCATACGACCAGCAAGTAAGCAAAAATGCTGTAAAACACAAATAACACAATCAGATTCAACAGGCTTCTCCACAGATTCCAGCCACATAAAAATCCATCAGACTTACCAAAGCTGCTCATCATCTGAAGACAAAGTCCATCCTCCTTTCTGTCTTTAGAGAGAGTTTAACCACACGGTTGTGCATTACATTAGTGCATTTCAGTTCCAAAATGTGAGAAGTGTTGTAAATCCATTTCTTCTCCTCCTTCAGCCATTGTGCGTTAAAAAACAACAGGACTAAGTAAAAATCTAAACAAAAAATCTAAAGCACTACATCTAAAAATCTAAACGTCAAGAAAGAAAGTTTAAATAAACATTAATCTCCGTTACATGCTAGCTAGCTAGGTTAACTTGTTAGCTAAGCTAACTGGCCCTCTTCTTCTTCTGATGAATTTCTGGCAGGCTGTTTAGCTGTGTAGCATAATGCTNGCCCAACATGGCAAACTCGAAATCTGATTGGTTAAAGAATATGACAATCAACAACATCATCTCATTAGCTTGAATAGCAGAGGGGATTCAAAGGAGATTCTGAAGGCCTCAGGCTAGATTTTTTTACCCAGAGACAGCACAGGTGGAAAATCTGATTGGATAAAAGCTCTAATTTCTATGAGCTGCACTGGAAGCAGCGAAACTGAGGGAGAGAGCAGCGATGAAATGATTAATAACAAAACAGATGGGAATGAACTTATATAGCATTAATAAAATATATATTAAATTATGAAAACANTAATAACAAAACAGATGGGAATGAACTTATATAGCATTAATAAAATATATATTAAATTATGAAAACATAATTTGATGATTCTGACAATCTCTGACCGCTGGTGTTTTCTGTGTGTTTGTCTTGCTGCTGAGGGTCAGCATTAAGTGTCGGTGCCGTGAAGGATTCGCTTTACTTGAATTTACACACAAACCGTCAGTCGACCTGCAGTAACGGCTGACAGTTAGCCGTTATTCAGCCTCGATGGAGATTTCTGGTTGTTGACTGAGTCATAAGATGCGTTCCAAAATTAACATTTCCTAAAACAAAATGAGCAGAGAGATATTTTTCAGGCTTTTTGGCTTCTTTTGGGTAAATAATGTTTTATATTTTTAGGTCTAACAATGTGAATATTCAGCTTTAGACATATTTATATTATTCTTAACACCATTCTTTGGTTTTTGGTCCATAATAATTTCAGAAAAGCTTATAGACTTATTGCGGCACATAATGTAAGTACTTGTCCAAAATAGTCATAATATTATGCAGAGTGGTGTTTTAGTGGTGCAGAGTTTAGTAAGAGCTGTGCTGCACTTTTTTTTATGAATAGCAATACTTTGACTGTTTTAAATACAATTTAAATAAGATAGATTTGCTTATAAATGAGTTTTTACTGTCACTTTTCTTCTGATTATACATATTATAATAATTGGATTCTTTGCAGTAAGATTGAATTTGTTCAGTGTTTTCAACTTTTAGCAGCCATGCTGAAGACGCGCCATGTCAGAAGCACTGCTGAATTTAAACATGGCTTCCTAAAATGGCGAGGTCGTCCCGTGGTTACGCTCGGCTATGTACCAGTCTAATAGATTTGACACAGACGCTCCACGGTTCTGCTCCTGCATTCACGGCCACGATGACGGAGTCCAGAACAAATCCGCCTCGCATTTAGGTGTCATGGGAAGGCCTCTATGCAGTAAGTGAATAATGCAGGAAAGAAAATGAGTTTGTTGGTCGTAGGCGCTCCTGGACAGTTCAGGTCGGTGCTTTGGGTGGAGGAGGAGCAAAGGGAGTTTTTTTTCCCCCTCCATTTTCAAAAAAGCTGAAAATCTCTCAAAGGCAATGATAGAAGGCGGCATGATGGATGGGGTTGTCTTACATTGCCTCTCAATCTTCCCCTCCTTCCTCCGCCGCCATTCTTTCTCTTTCTTTTTTACACAGAAAAGCCATTACTCCCATCACTCTCCACATTTCAGCCAAATTCACTGTATCTGTCCATGCCTGGCCAAAGGGAAGAAAAAAAGCCATTCTGTCAGAGTTGAATTCCATTTCCTTGCCTGGAAGTATTCTTTCTTTATGATTTGTTCACGCTGTGGAATTTATGATTTGACAGTGTGCAGGCTGTGCAGTAAGACACGCTCCTGACTGGTGTTATTGAAATTGTATTTATGATTAAATTTGTGTACATACATCTCCCCAGAGACGTCAGGCTAATTGCAGTAGGTGTGTTTTCTCGGATGCATTTAAATTAAAATGTAACGGCAGCCTCACGCTGCAGCTAGAACAAAGCCAGGAACATTCCGCGCCTGTCCGTTTGGAATAGATTAACTGATGAACATATCAGAAGAAGAACTCCACGTTCGCAGGCTGCCTGATTACCATGCTAGTTGAGCGGTATCACAGGAACGTGAGCTCCTCCTTGCCTGCGGTCTGTTATTTTCCTCTTGTCTGTAAGGAGCTTTGCCACCAAAAGAACATTGAACCTTAAAAGGTACGACATAATCAGGCGCTGTAGCTCTGGCTGCTCGCTGCTATCTCGCCGTGTCTGGCAGCTCTGCTGATGACGTTTCAAGAGATTAGCTTTCCACTGTGGCATTGTTACTGACCTGTGAGCGTGTGTGTGTGTGTGTGTGTGTGTGTGTGCCTCCATCTCCATCCCAGGCCTTTTCCTTCGCTAACACCCCTCTCTTTTTTCTTCTCCTTCTCCTGGCTTTGCTGCTTCTACACCCATTTTTTTTTTTTTTTTTTTTTTTTTTTTTTTTTTTTTTTTTTTTTTTTTTTTTTTNTAAAATTAATTAAACTTAGTAATAAATGCTAACTAAAGTAAAGTTAGACTACAGGACTGTTTGGTTGTGTTGTTTTACTATGATATTAATCACAGTGGGTATTAAACTTTGTGCAGAGAAGTAATATTATGAAATTATTTACACTTACGTATCAATGGCAAACAGTTATTATACAAAATAGATAATTAACTTGGTGATATATTTTGACCTTTTTATTTCAATTTCACACAAGAAAAAATACTTTTTTTGCCTTTTAGCTGATCATTTCCATTCACAAAGCTCGCTTCCACAGCGCCGCCATGTTTAGCGACGTCATACTCAGTAAGTCGGGGTAGATCATTTTGTCTGAGTTTCCCAGCCGGAGCTCTGACTTCAAGTGACATTCCAACACATTTTTCCAAGTAAGAAGTCGGGAAAATCTGAGTTCCGAGGTCTGTGAACGCAGCATCAGCTCTCCACATACTCATATCTCTCTCTTTCCAAGTCAAGCAATAAACTAATTTCTCTGGGGAATCTGAAGGAATCTGTAATGGGTTTGGAGTTCTTACATATTCAGGATTAGGCCACAAACACGGTGGATGTAAAGAGCTGGAGCTCAGAACGTCCTGACAGCAGTTTGCTGTGGAACCCGAATATCCAGCCTGTTATTACAGCATTGAACCCGTGCAATAACTCACACAGACAAGGGCTGGCTCCGACAAAACGCAAAGGCAAACACAAAGTCTTACAAACGCTTGCTGTTTATTTGAACATGGATGCTCTGGATGACTCAAAGCGATAAAAGCCCAGAGTCGGGATCACCAAAGGCTCCTCCTACCGTATGTAGCCGTGGCAGATGGCGGCCAGTGGCACAGGGTTCTGCAGCATAATAACACTGTCTGCTATTGCTGGATGGTAGAGCAGACGTGGTGACAGATGTCAGCGTTTGAAACGTCCGTGAGAAGAGCTGATATGTTGGCCAGAATCATCCTGCTGCTTCCTGTCTGGATGCAGGGAGAAAAGTTTACATTTAGGATTGATGCATGTCAATGCATCTGTTCTAATGCACGTCTGGAACATTCAGTAGGTCTGAGAAAAGGATTTTGCATATGTGCATGTGTGTGTTGGTGTGTATGTGTTATTGCAGATGGGTGGTTGCTTTAAATTTTGAAATTTAAAGTAAGTCACATGGAGCTGGTTTCCATATTTATCTCTTATCTAGTTTTGGATTACCTACAACATTGCACAGAATGTATATATGAATGCATTTAACATATTGAAAATGTGCGACATATTAAGAACAAATTAATGGTGTTGATTTATAATTTTTTTATTTGTTTAGTTTTAGTTTAAAAAAATATTTTTCCATCAGTTTCTGGTTAAACTTTGCACACACTTGTACATTTGCAGAGTGGAATCATGTTGTAAAATGATTAAATTCAGCACATCTTCAGCCTACCTGATGTAAACTGACAACTGTATTTTTATGTATTTCTCCACAGTTTTTTCCTGCCAAAAAAGGACAAATCAGAAGAGTTTTTGTAAATTTCACTACTCATTGCACTTTCCTATAAAATCGTCCAAAATGCTGCTATGAACTCAAGTGAAGTAAGATCAAATCTCGACCTAAACAAACCAACATCTTTACAACACATAACTGAAGGGCTTTATTTCTCGTCTCAGCGGTCTTTCTTTTACATTCTCAGCAAATTTTTTCTTCATTAGCTTCAACCGTTGCCAATGTGAAGCCAAACTCTAGGAGTAAACTCTGCCTGATAGACTGAATTCAGGGCAAAAAGTTATATAACATGCATCACCTTCTTAGCTAGCTTCCTGGCTACCTGCTAAAAGAAATCACGCTTTAACAATAGCATTTTTCCGTAGTCAAATTTTCATCATGATTTTTAGAAGATCTGCTGCAAATTTAATAATATTTCTCCCCAATAATCACAGAAACCCTCCATAAGATGTGATGTGCATGTGTGTGTGTTACTCAGTGTTCATATTTGAACATTTTTGTGTATGTGTGGCTGCCACGTTCCATATTTGCAGGATGTAGTCCATATGCACATACAACTCACTACGAAAAACATCTCCAGCCTGCTTGACAACAAGCATGAAATGTCTTGGCACAACACAAAATTATTTGTTTGGCCGCCCTCCTCTTCTCTGGCATGGTTTTTGTTGAGTCAGATCAAACCATCTGCTGCCCGGTGATAATGGCGGTCAGGGAGGAGGAGACTGGAAAAAGCCAGTGCAAATAAAAGGGGGAGAAAATGGCAGGTGCTGTCCTGGAACCCGCAGCAGCTTCCTGTCTGCTATCTGAATAAACATCCCATCCGGTATCTCTTGGCTGGTGTGTGCATGTATGTGCACACGTGTTTCCACCTGTGCGTGTACCTTGATCATTTTCAAGTCAGGATTGTTCCTGAGCTGAGCTGATATGCTGTCAATATGATGCTGCTGCTGATGAAAACCGTATTTCCTGCTGCTGCAGTAAAACTGTGACAGATGGTTTCCTCTCAGCAGAAGACGCGTTTCTTTCTGTTTCTGCTCAAATAGGTGGGAGTATTAATAAGAGAATATTACCAACCAGGTGCAGGGCTAAAGGAAAGGAAGGGAGTTAATGAGAAATTGCCCGTATGGAAGGGGAAGGTAAAGAATGGCAGGAGAGGAGTACAGAGAAATAGAGTGTTGGAGGAAAAATGCTCATTAAAACAAATAGCAGCTGCAGAAAAGAAACTCCTCGCCTTGAAAATGGTCTGAAATTCACCTCCCGAGTCTCCAGGGTTCTCAGATGGAGTTGAGTGCTTTGGGCATTCTCTGAGTAAACCATTTCAGTTTTCTCTTGTCTGAAGTGGACAGCTTGACTGGACAAAAAGAGCTGACTGTCTGTCTTCCTCTAAACTCGCCTGTATTCTGCCTCCATCATGCCGTTTTCCACTTTGCCTTGAGATATTTTCCTTTTTTCTTTTAGCCTGAAGCACTTACAAACTGTCAAATGACTTTCAGTATGAATTTATCTAGTATGTGACACTCAATAATGTTGTCTGCTATGCTGTTGGATGATTGAAAAATTCTGAGCTTTTTTGTTTCCCCAGTTTTGTATGTTCACTCCCCCAATTTTCCCTCATCTCTGATTGGTTCCTGCTAATTGCTCACATGCTCCCTCAGTCTGTACTGCAGTTAACATGCATGTTCAAACTTCCATGATATTTAGATGAAGGTTATAAATTGATTTTTTTTCAAACATCATGTAAACATTAAAGGACCATACCACCCATTTTTGCATGTTTGAGCTAATATATTCAATTTTCATACATGTTACATTACTGACAATCATTTCCCAAAGGATAAAACCATATTTCAGCTTTCCTGATATTTTGCAAAACCTCTCAATCTTTCAAAATCAAACATTCAAACAATACACCCACCTTAAAAATCCATGTTTCTCCTGCTAATAGTTACACAGCCTTATGAAGTCACGGTCCTTTAAATTTTTCCATAAACGCAGGTCTTCTTTTGGGACTATATTCCCCGGTGGAGGCATACATTCACTCCACGCTTTTTATTGAGCTTAAACACTAAAATTACATAACTTCTAAAAAAACCTGAATACACGTCTTGTTGGTGATGATGGATTACCTATCCCAAGAACGTTTACAGTATCAACAAGTTGATTTTAATAGCAGAATGAACTGAAACCAATGGAGGTCTGGAAGGTAGGAAAAACATTTTTAATTCACTGTTCCAGTAGTATGTTTTGGGAAATGATTGTCAGTAACGTTACGCAAATGAAAATTGAATATATTAGGCTCCAACATGCAAAGTGGATGGCATGGTCCTTTAACCATAATTAGATTGAAATTGACATTAATTGGAGTAAGTTTGCATCAGGTAACAGATCTAAATTATGTGATTGTAAATAGATTTGTTTGGTTTTGTAAACATTAGAATCAGAATCAGCCACTTCCTTGTTCATTTCCTCACCTGGCAGACTCTTCTCATAGTCCAACTGTGCAACACCTGCAGGCTCTTTTCACCGAGGGGAGTTTGGCTTTTCTGGGAGGGCGTAACGTTTGGGTGGCTCATGGTATCCCGCCACTTCCTGTCCCCTTCAATTAGAACCCAGACTGACCAGTAGGAATTGCCAGTCCAGTAACAAGGGTCTTTCTTTATTTTTTTGCGCCCGCTGGAAGCATCTTATCCCAGATAAACCTTCACAGCCAGGTCTTATCCCAGTTTGATAGAAGCCATTTTCTTGGCTGTCTAAAAAAATACTCTGCAGCTGATAAGAAGTCATCATTTGAGGCTAGAGTTAAAGTCTTTTTCATGTTTAGAAAGATAAAGGAGAACAGTCTGAAGGGGCCAAATCAGGTGAGTAGGGTGGCTGCTGAACTGGTTCAAAGTCTTACACATACATGGCTTAAAATATCATGTATGTGTATCTTTCACAACTCAGAGAGCTGTGACCTTACCCTAACTTACAATCATTAATGTATTCAATCAGATGAATGTATTTAATCTACAAAAATAATTCAGAAATGATTTTACTTGCACAAAAAATCTAACAGCTCTTGCTTATGTCTTTATTATTCAGGTTAGGATAGGATGGATAGGATAGTAACTTTATTGATACCCAATGGGGAAATTGGTTTGTCCCTGTGCTTAAAAGGACTTTACATAAAAGACTGTACACATATTCAGTTGCACATTCAAGAAGCACATAAAAAAAACATTCAGCAAGAACTGTAAAAATGCGACAAGCAGGAGAAATGGTACAGATACAGGCGAATACTACAATATATTCTATAAAAACTACCATTATAAAAAATCCATACCAGTAAAAATCATCCAATAATTAAAAAAGCACCAAAAAAAAAAAAAAAAANAAAAAAAAAAAAAAAAGCCAGTTGCTATGACTAAAAAACAAATGACACAGCAAGTAAAATACCCAATAGTTAATAAATAAATACATAGGCTAAAAGAGTACATAGTTAATTAATAAATACATACAAATTCAACAGACTAAAACTTATCAGTCAACCTTGTATTACTGCAGATGTTGTGTAACATCATGGTAATTCCTTGTCAGCATTGACTTATTGAAGTCCGCGAAACTATGAGGAATCCATCTTAAAGCGGCGAGGGATGATTTCCTGAAAAGAGATCGATCGCACATGTAAAGCAGTGCATTAATTCGTGTGGAACCGAACCGTTTGGATTAAGTTGCTGTGCGGTTTCAAACTCTGCGAGCGGCGCAGGGCTTTCCAATGATGGCCTGTTTGATGAAGTGGATGCAGGGTCAGGGAGGATAATGGATTAGAGGGATGGAGGGAGGGGTGGAGGGATTGGTGAAGAGTGTGCTGGAGACGCCTGGTGACCAGGTCTTTTCTATTAACTCAGAAGGCTCGCCGGGTGAGCAGGGGACTCAGGCTTTCCTCTGCCCCCACCACCAGGCTCTTAGACTGAGCGTCCAAACTGTAGATAGGAGAAGGGAATATTGCTCTGGGGTCCGATGGTGATTGACCCTGTGTTTTCATCAGCCTGGGCTCGCCTGATAACACTTCTTGCTCCATGCCAGAGAAAATATTAGAAGTGTGGCTGCAAAGAAAGGCTTAGGAAACTCTTGAGTTTGCTTTGGAGAAGTTGCTCTGGATTTAGTGCAACTCAAACATTACCGCCTAGATCTTTTTCTTTACAATTACAGCCTTTCTTTTGTCTCAGCCCAGCAAAAGGACTCCTTCCTGTTTACACCATTTGCCAAGTTTTCATTCAGAATTCTGTTATCTCACTTGACTGAACGCAATGTTTAATTCATTTGCAAAATGAAGATATACCAAATCTCAGGGGAATGGGTCTGAATTTGAATGTTCCTGCACTAGAAAGTTAATTGTTGCTGGTATGTAAAAATTGGGATGTCAGTGTTTCCTCAAAGACTCTTGAGACGATGAACAGTACATATATATATATTTTTTTTTTGTTTTGTTTTGTTTTGTTTTTTTTGTCTTATTTTCGTAATGTTTAGGCTTTAATCAGCACTCATCCACTGCTAATTATATCAAAGTCTGCCCGGCTCATTTCAAGACCTTAAAGAACCCAAAGAAGGCCAAAATATTACCGAGGAGCAATTTCTTGCATTACTATTTAAAAGATTTGAGTGAAATGTTGCATATAACCAAACTTGATAAATAAAACTGATTCACAAATTTCAGAGCTGTGTTCTTTAGGATGGTGCTGGTTTTCATTCTCACGTTTCTGTGGCTTTTTTGGACGATGCTCTAATCAGCGGCGTGGTTTTTGCTGTGCTTGCTGCAGGTCTCCGGTCTGTCTCCAGGAGACAGCCAGACCCCGGGACTGCTGCTGGCTCCAGGCGTGAGGTGGGGACAGACGCCCATCAACCAGCTCACGCCCTGGGACACAGACGAGCCCCCCGCCAAGCAACACCGAGACAGTGAGCCCACCGGTAACGAGCGCAACACACACGCACACTTCCATATGTATCAACACACACATATTCTGATGCTAGTTCACACACAAGTAAGTGCATGTAAGTACACCTGATGTATGCATGTGCATAGATTTATACACGTGTACACACAGTTATGTGCTGCACCCCAGACAGCTCTGGGCAGCTAGCATCCATGCTAATGAGGCATCTTGGCTGTTGCCCTACATAAAATACATGCATACTGCACACACACAAACATGCATAATGTACGACCACAAACAGCGGCTTTACATGCATCACATTAATTATGTATGTAAATATAGAAATTTCAGTGTGACATCAAGAACTAAAAGAGAGGAAGAAAAAGGATATATCCATAATGCACCTTGTCTTCCCTTTCATTTTTTTGAATTTTATTGTCCTTGTTAAGGCTTAAAGCGTCACTCTCTAAAGATAATTTAAATTAAGCCTTTTTAACAAAAGTCTGAAAGTCCTCTAAATGATCTCTGCGAGGTCTAATTTGGATGTCGACCTTATTAATTCTCCTCATGCCACTTTAAAACTCACACAGAGCACGGTGGCACGCTGTAATGAGCAGCCTGGGCATTAAGGGGTTAAGCCAATGTTGAAGTTTTTACTCTTATTGTAATGAAGTCACCCAGAATGGCTCTGCCCCTGAGCAGTTAATTTCCCTCCACCGCTCAGCTGGCCTCTGCCTCCTGCTCATCACAAATGTGGCTCGTTTAAGAATAATACTGGCACGGAGCTCGTTCCTCTGGAAATTCTGGCTCAGCACATCCAGATTGTGGACAGCTGCTACTCTAAAAATATGAAAATCGCAAACAGTCCCGACTCAAGCTGCAGCCTGGACGACTTAGCCGCTAATTATAATGCACATGGCTTCCTTATAGATTTCATTCAGCTAATGGATTAATAATTCAGCAGTCTGATCATTTAGCCAAGAAAAATGTTTCTTCTGCAGAAAGCTTTGGAGGCGCTGTTCTGATGGGAGGATGCAGTTATGCTGGGAGGAATGAGGAGCTCTTTCATTGGTGGGGAGGCCTCCTGCTGTGCGCNAGGCCGGCTGAATTCACCATGACGTTGCGGAGGTTTTATTATTGTATCTCAGAGAAGGAGGCTTTAATCGTCACCCCTTCGCCCACACTTCAGCTGGGAGTGAAGCGTGAGGAGAGTGAGATGTCACCAGCGCAGCACGCCGCCACATATGACACTCAAACCCAAAGCACGCTTGCATATTGATTTGCGTGTGCACGCTATTCCAAACTGTGACTGGCATACGCAACGAGGCGCCGGGTCCTCGCCACACTTTTCTGAATTCCTGTTGCCAGAAAGTTCTCTGCCAAATGTGCCAGAATTAATCAACGGTTTCTTTCAACACCGAGTTCACGGTTGTGTCTGTTTAAAGAAGTTTGTCTTTGAAAAGAAGTTTTGTATTAACTTTTGCTTTTGAAGTGTTCAAAAATAGTTGATTTGCTTTTTAAATGCTCTGCTTTAGGCTTGTCCTGATGGCTGATTAAGCAAATTATGGAATAAGTGAATTAAAACTGAGTGGAGGTTTTCGAAGAGCCTGAAGCACTTTGGGAAAATAGCTTTGTAATTTGTGAAATATTTGACAGTATGCAAAGTTAATGCAATTATTTTGTCTTTTTATTAAACCTTTTGTTGCCATGTGCAGAAAAACCTGTAATGTCGGTCCATGTTAGGTCATGATAATGAAATTCATTATCTTGTTTAGTTTTAATTATATGTCTTAGTTAAAAGATTTTTTAGAATGAGTAAAACAGAGAGATTGGAAACTATATTAAACTATTATCAAGGCTGCCATCGTATTAAAGTCTAAAACTTTACAAGATGTGGAATTATTATATTAACCTATTTTATTACAAGCTTGTATCAAGATGAGCTGGGAAAGCGGGAAATGAAATACAGCGTTGGTGCCGATTAGCTCGGTGACTGATGTGAATTATGAACAGAATCAGCCTTTCGTCTAGTCTAGACACCTCCTTCCCCTTCTCCCTGCCTCTTCCTCCTCCTCCTCCTTCATCTTTCCCTCCCAGGACTATAGGACTATAATATCAGCAGGGCCAGTATCATGAATATTATAGACTTCTTTTGTTTCTTTCTTTTTTCTTTTCCTCGCATGCTCTAATTTAACCTTTGGCCCCTTCAGCAGAGGAAGGCTATTTTTGGAAGCTAAGGAAGTAGGAGCTAAAGAAAGAGAGATGGAGGGATTGAAGGAGGGTTAAGCAGAATTCTAGTCCAACATGGCAGCATCCATGTCTGGAGTAGAGAAACGATTGGCTCTGAGCTGCAAAAATAACAATACTGACTGCTGCTACATAATTCATTTGTTCATCTTGTAGTAAAATAAATCATCTTTTACCGGTGACTTTGCATGTTTAAGCCCAATAAATACAACATATATCTGTAACATGACTGACAACCATTTTCCAAAACATGCTACTGAAGTTTAAGTATTAGATTTGTTTTTTCTACCTTCCAGACTGACATTTCAGTTCACTCCAGTCCGTATAAAAATCAAATGAGTTGAGTAATCCATCAGCACAAACGTCGTTCTTATTTTTTGTCGAGGTTTCTTAATTTAACCAGTCCAACACAGGGCCGCATGGAAGAAAACGTATGTCTCTGCCAGGAAATATAGTTCCAGGAGAAAACTGCTTTTACTGAGAAATTAAAAATGATCAAGTCTTTTACATTCAGACGTGTGCGAATTTTAAGGTCAATTTGATTTTTGAAAGATTTGGATGTTTGGCAAAACACGAAAACTAAAATACGGTTTTATGGTTTGGAAATGGTTGTCACTAAAGTGCAGGTGGCATTTATTGGGCTCAAACATGCAAAACCATCGATATTCTTCTTTAATTTTATCATTGTGTTGAAGTTGGACACAAACATGATATTTCAGTTGTGTGAAAACTCAGGACAACTGGATTCAAGTTTTTAATTCTGAAATGTTTCACCATCCATCCAAATGGCTTCGTCAGTCAGAANGGATTCAAGTTTTTAATTCTGAAATGTTTCACCATCCATCCAAATGGCTTCGTCAGTCAGAAAAATTATAGTTTTTTATATGTTTTATATTTTATATATTTTATATACTGTATATTTTTCATATTTTATTTTAATTATACATTTTTCTAATAGTTACACAGCCTTATGAAGTCACGGTCCTTTAAATTTTTCCGTAAGCGCAGGTCTTCTTTTGGGACTACAGAAAAATTATAGTTTTTTATATTTTATATATTTTATATATATTTTATTTTAATTATACATTTTTCTGACTGACGAAGCCATTTGGATGGATGGTGAAACATTTCAGAATTAAAAACTTGAATCCAGTTGACCTGACTGAGTTTTCATACAACATATCTTCATCAAAATAATATTTCAGCATTTTCGAACGTTCTGTGCTGGAACAGACGTGGACAGAAGAGATCAGAGCGTCATGCTGTGGAGAGAAACTTCAAGCTGGAGTCTGACTTCCTGTGCTTTTTTAATTCATCTCTATCATCTAACACAGATACAAATCAGACTCAGCTCCTCTTCTTGCCTTTGTCTACAGCTTACCAAAATGCCACAAATCAATATGAAATATAGAATTACATTTATCTTGACTCCTACATCGTGTCATTGATTGTTCTCTTTCCTTCCCCTCTTCTTTCTGTCTCTTTCCTCGTCTGCCAGGTCCGACCTGGGCTGCCCCCGTGGCCGCCGTGAGCCAGCCCAGCCTCCTGCCCCATACCTACGCCCTCCCCCAGCCTCCCTCCTTCAACCACAGCGTGACCGCCCAGTCGCCCATCATAGGAGTAACCCCATCCATCCAGACTCCTGTGCCCCCACAGCACCCACTCATGACCTCCCACTTCCAGCTGACACCGCAGTCCACCCAGCAGCCTCCTTCGATGGTGCTGAGCATGCCCAGCCCGTCTCCGTACCCCTCCGTTCAGCCCTCCGTTGCACTGTCCGCCCTCACCGCCCACGCCGGTCAGGTCGTGCACCCCTGCCCTCACAGCGTGATTGGCAATGGCCACTTAACCTCTCACCCCAGCCATGCCCTCATGCAGCCGCCAGCCCTGCCTCTGACCAATGGACAGGCGGCACAGCAGGCCCAGCTCACCGTGGCAGACAATCAGGACGGTCCTAACGGGCTGCAAATGCTGCGGACGGTTGGAATGGGGAAGTACGAGTTCAGCGACCCGGGACACCCAAAAGGTAAGAGGAGACAAGGCAAGGTTAGGTTGCATGGAGGTGTTAGGTATTAGAGCCGTGTACCTTAGCCTTCTTATCTAAATGACCTCCGTTTATGTTTACCACGCTGGAATGCAGCGTGCAAGCCTTCGCCCGCCTGCCTGTAACCAGAGCAGCTTCAAACTCCAACGGTCGTAAACGAGGCAGCAAACACTCAGGCAAGAGGTTGTTAACTTGCAACCGGAGCCATTTGAGTTCATAACTGCTCCAAGGTCACGGAGAACTGAAGAGCACTTGGAGGGGTGCAAGGTGAGTGTAGTACCGGCTGCTGAATTACACGAAGGAGTGTAAGGAAAATATTAATCTTTCTCAGCACTTTTAGTTGCACGCTCACAATGCCAAGGCAGGAAGAGCTTTCAGTCCTGCCCTCACATCTCCGCCGAGTCGTTTGAAGCATTGTTGACTTGTGTTTGTTTGTGAAGGTTCTTCACAGCTCCGGCTCTGGCTTCACTCCGCAAGCCGTAAATTGGTGTTTGGTTTAACCTTGGAGTTTATGACGCATGGCCTTTGAAACAGATGTTCACAATCCCCTGACCAATTTTCACATTTAATGAAGCTTTTAATTTAGGTTTAGATTGTTTTCTTTTTCCTGACTCATTTGGATCAATAAAATGTGTGCAAATGAACTTGTAGATTGCAAAAAGCAATTATTTTGGGGGCCGGCTGCGATACATGGAAATGAGAATGCAGGTGGAATTGGAAATGGATAATTGGATGAGCTTTTCGGCTCGGTCCAGTTTCTATTGAATGAAAGCTTTTTTAGCCTCTGCATCTTAAATGAACTGTCTTAATCCATTAACCATGTAGATGTCAAAATGTACTGACCTCTCCTAACCGGCCGAGAAAGCTTGAGTTTAAGTTCAGTCATTTATATAAAGACAAAAGAAGACATGGTAGCTTTATAAACCATTCAGCAGTTGATGTTTGTATTCTTTGTCTTGTTAAGGTGTATAACAGAGGTACTCTAATACACATCTTAAAGGACCATACCACCCATTTTGCATGTTTGAGCCTAACATATTCAATTTTCATACATGTAACGTTACTGACAATCATTTCCCAAAGCATACTACTGGAACGGTGAATTAAAAATGTTTTTCCTACCTTCCAGACCTCCATTGGTTTCAGTTCATTCTGCTATTAAAATCAACTTGTTGATACTGTAAACGTTCTTGGGATAGGTAATCCATCATCACCAACAAGACGTGTATTCAGGTTTTTTTAGAAGTTATGTAATTTTAGTGTTTAAGCTCAATAAAAAGCGTGGAGTGAATGTATGCCTCCACCGGGGAATATAGTCCCAAAAGAAGACCTGCGTTTATGGAAAAATTTAAAGGACCGTGACTTCATAAGGCTGTGTAACTATTAGCAGGAGAAACATGGATTTTTAAGGTGGGTGTATCACTGAATATTTGATTTTGAAAGATTAAGAGATTTAGCAAAATATCAGCAAAGCTGAATATATGTGAGGCTCAAACATGCAAAATGAGTAGTATGGTCCTTTAAAGCTCCACACAGAAAATTTTCAATAAGACAAAGGTCTGTTTATGAAGGCCGAATGAAAGTAGCTGCACTATCAACTCTCAACGAGCCCAACGCCGTGTCACCCCATTGTTGTCATGGAGATGACGGGATGCTGAATGTGATTGGACCAAACCAGAGCAGAGCAGACATTCTCACACAGACATGGGAGCAGTCGGACATTCGGTTTCACTTTCTCTGCTGCATAGTGGATAATTTTGACTTGTGTCGCAGTGACAATAATAGAAATAATATAATATAATACAAATAATAATATGAAACATATAATTTGCTCAGATCTGGAGACAGCTGTGGTTCGGTCCGGATCCGGACCAGAGCCTGAAGTTTGGGGATGACTGGTTTATACTTTATTAGGATTTAGGAGCTATATCTCTGCTGGCAATATAGCGTTACAATAATATCCTGGTATATGTTGTTGCGATAATGATATTCATGACGAAAACAATACTGCAATGTAAAAAGGGAGGAAAATTTAATTTAATATATGAGAGTACTTACAGTAGAGTCCTTTAGTAAAAAAGGAATAATAAGAAAATTCTATAATAATTTTGTTTGTAAACAATAACTTAAGTTAAGGTGGCCTTGTTAGTCTTCAGTAATTATAAACATAAATTGTATCACCAAATAAAATGGCCTCAAATTTGAAGTGCCACATGTAAACAGCAAAACAAAATAAGAGAAAGCTTCAGCTCAAAATGTAACGACTGAGAGGGAAAAGTATTAAAACTTCAAAATACAGTTACCTTGAATTTTTTATTCAAATGTAAACAGTAACAAATAGATGGCAATGAAATGAGAGTGTGAAATATAAACATACACACACACACACACACACACACAGTAGGCAGGTCAGACACGAATCCACAGTTGAGGCAAAGAGCTCAGCTGAAGTGTAGTGGCTAAGCTAGCACCGTTCATACGTTGCTGATAGAACCGTTTTTAAATATATTTCCTTGTCAGGATGTTGTATCTCAGGTCTACCTTTAAAAAAAAAAAAGTCGCTTAAAGTTTCTTCAGAAGTTCATTAATTATCTTGTTCTGTCACACGTAGCACACTAGCTAACGTCCAGCTATGCTTGTTACCTGCCTACTTGTTTTGGGTTGTAAATCATCTGATTGGCTCTCCTCCTCATGTGACTTTGTTGGTTTCTTCTTCAGGCGTAGAAACTCATTTATTGGCTGTTAGCCACTTAGCACTGTAGCCAAATCATTTCCAAACAACAGAGGTAGCTCCCTATTCAGGATCGAATTTGTCTGCTGCTTTCAGGCATGCGTGTTTAGTTTCTTCTTGCATGTCATGAAAATATATCAACATCATGCTGCAGTATTGTCAATATCATGATATGACATATTTTTATAACTAGTGCAGCAGCTGTTCAAAACGTGCCTGTTCAGAACATGCTGGACTTTTTGGCGTGCGCTGCAGCTGCCATAATTTTGTTCTGCACTTCCTCACAAGCTAGCTTGTTTGCAAAGTGTTCCTGTTGGGAACAGTTATGCCGAAATCTGCATCCCTGCCAAAAACTGCATCTCCCCCCCGTAAATAATTTTCTGAAGATGAAGGAATGAAATCAAGTTCAGAGCTCACGTTTGGGGTTGTTTGGATGTGACAGGGTGAGTTTGGTGCATCATGTGAGCCTCCTCAGGGCTCAGAAAGGACGGGATGCATTTTCCAGCATTTTCTGCTGAGATCCCCAGTGTAAATAACTTTCTGCAGATGAAAGAATGAAATGGCATTAAAAACTCATATTTGGGGTTATTTTTGTGAGACAGGGTGAGTTTGGTGGATGTAACCCTCAGGTCCGAGGAAGGAGGGGATGCATTTTTCAGCAGAAATAAAGACAAAATAAGAATGGAGGACTGAATCTCTGCTGACCAATAGACTTACTGTAGGTATTATTGTTGTTACCTGTTTGATAAAAGTTATTCAAAGGAATAAATATTGTCATTGGTTACATGTATATGATGCATTGTCCGCGAGTGGGGATGCAATCAGAAGGGATGCAGATTTCAGCACAACACCGGACTTTATGGTGCGCCGCAGCCTGCCATAATTTAGTTCTGCACGTCCTCTGAGCTAGCTTTGTTTGCTGTACGGGGTCGGGTTGAGACCGTGACACTGGACCGGAGTGTATCCTGCCACGCCTGGAGCATATCCTGCCACACGGACTACTTTTTACTGGCACAGCTCAATTTGAGAACCACTCATCCAAACTTCACACATGACGCTGCACGTCCTTGGGTCCTGAGCAATAAACCTGCTGAATATCAGCTTCATACAGTGCTGGGTTCTAGAGATGTTGATGCTGCAAAAAGAGATTTCTATATTTATAGTTAGATATAAAAAATGTCACTGGTCAGTGTTTCCCACAGCTAGAGAATTAACTTGTGGCGGTGAGTTGTTTGGGGAAGTGAGGGGAAGCGAGAAAACGAAACTGTCCGACTGCCTTGAATGCATCCCGTTTTGTCTGCACTGCGCGTGTGAANCCCACAGGTAGAAAATTGCGGGAAACACTCCACGCGCGATGCAGACGAAACGGGATGCATTCAAGGCAGTCGGACAGTTTCGTTTTCTTGCTTTCTCCTCTTTCATTTTCTTGGGGCCGACCAAGTACAGCCTGTATATGTGCGCTGTCAGTGTGTGAAGACAGTCAAAGGAGTTGTGTTGTTTCTAAGGCAGGGTCGTCTCGCGAAACCTGGGCGGGGCTTCAGACACCTGGGCTGACCACCCAAGTTTCGCCTATGTGTGGGAAACACTGTGGGTATTATCATGAATGATATGATATGACACAGACCTTCGTTCTACATGTGATGTATGAATGTTTGGAGTTCGTGTCGTCTCTGTCAGTTTCCAGGACATCATGCAGTTTTTCTCCTCTGAAATCTTGTTTAGGCGTCTCTGAAGGTCAGGCTGGAAATAGCGCTGGAATCTCCCATTTTAGCCGTTTCCAGCCTTACCTGGCATTAAACAGACATGTCATTGGGGTAATGTCAGAAGGACAGTGGAAGTAGATAAAATGTTGAGCAGCAGTAAATTAGCGGCTCTGGCGTCTCGTCTGCTGAGCGGCGAGGGAGACGTTTCTGCTGACAGGAACACTTAACCTTTCAGTCAGAATCTAAACAATGCCAACACGTATGCCCCACGCACTGAATCTGTCCGCTCATCTCATTCTTCCTCTGCTTTCTCTCACGGAGAAGTCACAAGTCCCATGTTCCCACAGGTCTTATGCATTCCGTTTAAAATCAATTAGCGCTGCGTCTCAGCATGGTGAGGTTACCTTCCGTCCTCCTGCTCTGCCACGGTGGTAAACTACGGAGGGAACGCTCTTGTGACCTGCGTTCTGGCTCACTTCCTGTTACAAACATGGTGGATTGAGGCACTTTGCTATTTCTGTTTACACAGAAAAATAGAATTCATTTGAGGAAATGCCGGAAAGCAGCGATTGGTTAAAGGTCAGCGTGTGTCCAGCCTGCTAATGGCGGAGGATTAGGGGATTTGCAGATCTGATCCCACAGGTGGGACTGGGCGTCACATACATCTGGCAGATAAAAATAGATGGCAAAGAAAGCCACAGCACTCGCACACACACATTTATGTGCCGTATTTTCTCACACACGCAGACTGATGCACACACACTTTGTCACACACACAAGGTGGAAGGCAGACTTTATTTTCCCCTTGAGAAAATTCTTCGGGCAAAAAGCAGTAAAAATAGGATGTACGCATGAGATAATAATCTGCGCTCACCCTCACACTCGGCTGTCACCCACATATGCACCGATGCGCACCATCAGCGCACGTGCACGCACACAACCTGCACGCCAATCCTCTCACACACGGTGGGCCTATGTCAGGATTCAAGGAGGCAAAGGCCAAATAAAGGGAACAAAATTAAATACCGTAAATGCTCTAATAGTGGGCGGGGCCTTTATTTTCCTCAACCACAGAGAGAACCTGGCCTTTATAAGATACCGGCTTTTATTGGAGACAGGCCTTTATTTCTAATTAAGGATGTAGAACTAAGTGCTTCTCACTAAACTTTCCCTTTGCTGTGTCGTAGTTTGTGTCCTTCACTTTTCCATAAAAACCCTGGAAATGATGACCGTGGTAAAATCCCTTAACAACAGTTATTAGGCGTGGTGAGCTGTCAAACCGAAATGAGAGCCTCATAGCCGGCTTGCAACAAGTTCCACCGCTGATAGACGCGCCATAATACATTTAACAAACTAAAATAAATAAATAAAAACACTGCTGCTATGGAGAAACATTTCACAGTGTGATCATTCCTCTATCAGCTTTTAGAAAGGCTCGTTTTCATCCATTTTATCCACATTTCCGGGTTGGTGTGTTACAGCGGAGCGTCGTTCGCTCCTCGCCAGGGAGGAGCTCCATGTTTACGGCTTTGTTTCACGCTGAGTCCGCTCGTTCCTTCTGGCTGAAAGGACAGCGGCTAGAGGTTTTTAAAATGGTTTGGTACTTAAAACGTAGATACTGTCATCTGGATATGGAGCCCAGGCTGGCTCAAGGAGACAGAGAGAAAACAAAAAAGTTGTTCATACCATTTAGTAAGTCATTTTTCCTCTCCTCTGTGAGCCTCCCAGACTCTGTAGTTAGCATTAGCAGCAGCAGAATACACTAATATTTGCCTGGACCAGTAACAGACGTAAACCAACCTGACCTTTATTGGAGACTGGCCATTCTTTGAATACCGGCTTTTAATAGAGAATTTACAGTATCCTCAGATAGTATCAGGGAGCTTTAATAGTTTGTAAATGATCATCCTGAAGGAGATTCAGGTAAAGACGAAGCTCAGGCTAGCAGAGCCATCGTGACCTGGCCTATTTGGGAATTTGTTCATTTGTTGGATTTTCAGATGTATTTACTCCCAAACTGTCAACCCCTGTGAGAATTTCAGAATTAATAGAAAGAAGTTAAGTAAAGAGTTTAAATCTGATTTATTGCTGCGTAACGTTTGAAGCCTGAAAGCTCGATGCTGGATGTGCAGAGGTGATTTTCTGGCTTTTGACGACAAAGGCCTTGATCTCAAAGGAGCTGACGGAGCGCTCGTCCGTAATCCAGCTGCACAACCAAGCCGTGTGTGTGTGTGTGTGTGTGTGTGCGGCTTCTTGCTGCATGCATGCACAGCTTCTTGGGTGTGACCGCCCTGGATGTTTTGTCAGATGTCAGCTCGGCAGATTTAAAGCTAAACATCACAGTGACAGAAATCACACTCCATGTTTGATTTGTCTTCGCCTTCAAAGGAAGCAATTTGTCTTCGCTCTGCATCAGCGAGCACATCAACAGCTGTGCTTCTCTGTGTGTGTGTGTGTGTGTGTGTGTGTGTGCGCGTGTGTCGGTCCAGGTATTTGAGTATCTATTTACAGTATGTATGTGTTTTTATATGTATGTATGTGTGCATTATGTGCCATATTTTTGTGTGTGTGTGAGCAGCATAATGGCAGCTTTAACCTCTGATGCTGCGTTTACAGACCTCGGAAGTCGAATTTTTCCCATTAAAACTCATTGAGATTTAAAATCTCTTTTCCAAGAGCGATCTGGCCGAGACGGCAGCACAACACAGATACACAGAATACCAATCAAACATTTACAATATCAACACAATTCAAAAAAAACAATGATTCAATCCAATAACTCACAACATGATTAAAAACATCAACGTTTTCCAACTTTACTCATTTTCGTTCTTTTAAAACCGATCTGAACTCACCAAAGGTGATAGGTTCAGACAGATCATTAAACCGTTCCAGCCAAATGTAATCAAAAAAGCATGAACACCAATAAATACTGTAAAATCAATTAAACTTGGTAATAAATGCTAACTAAAGTTAGACTACAGGACTGTCTGGTTGTGTTGTTTTATAATATTAATCACAATGGGTATTAAACTTTATGCAGAGAAGTAATAATATGAAATTATTTACACTTACATATCAATGGCAAACAGTTATTATACAAAATAGATAGTTACCATGGTGATATATTCTGACCTTTTTCTTTCAATTTCACGCAAGAAAAAATAATTTATTTGCCTTTTAGCTGATCATTTCTATTCATAAATCTTGCTTCCACGATCTTGCCATGTTGAGTGACGTCATACTCAGTAAGGCCGGATTCACATGCTAAGCGTTAGCGTTGCCGCTGACCTGGGCGTTCAGCGTTCTGTTTGCACGTGAGCGGAGTCTGAGCAGCGCCGCTCAGCCTCGCACTGACAGGAAGCGCTCGTTGCTAATGACAATTTAACGGTTACCGTGGACTGTAAAGACAGGATGTAGCCTAGACGCGATCTTTGCTCATTTGTGGTTAAAGTCGGATTTCGGTTTCGACTCAGGTAGCGAAAAAACGGCGAATGTGGGTGCATGAAACCTCACATTTCAGACATTATATTAATAACTTCCAAACCTGACGTCCCTGTCTGACTGCTGACATTTTGCCAAGCAAGTGCCTTTTTTTTTTTTTTTNTGCTGACATTTTGCCATGCAACACCTTTTTTTTTTTTTTTTTGTTTTTTTACCAGATCATGATACGATTTTAAAGTTGTGTTGTATACTCTACAGATTATAAGCCCCTCCTCCATCATTTTGGCGCTTCTGGTTATGTGACGTACAGCAGCGCTCTGATTGGTTGCACGTTGGAAAGGTCAGCGTTGGAAAGGTCAAAGTCCATTTAAATGAACTTTGAGTGCTGCGTCAAAACAGAGAATCTGAGCGTCGTGTGGCGCTCAAGGTGGCGTGACGCAACGTTAGGAGTCACCGCTCAGCTCCCAATACACAACAATGGAATGCTCAGGTCAGCGCAACGCTAACACTTAGCATGTGAATCCGGTCTAAGTCAGGGTAGATAATTTTGTCCGGGTTTCCCAGCCGGAGCTCCGACTTCAAGTGCCGTTCCGATGCATTTTTCCAAGTAAGAAGTTGGAAAAATCTGAGTTCTGAGGTCTGTGAACGCAGCACGAGATCTGCAGCCTGGTTTCTCCTTTCCCTGCAACTCTTTCATAATACCTGCCTGTCATAATGTACAAATCAAACTGCACACATTCATTCCAATTGTTAATTTCCTTCACCCGAACCTTTCGCTTGTTTTTTTCTTTTCCCTTTCTTCTATTTGTCTCTCGGTACTGCAGGCAAGTGAGTTTATCAGAACAATATCGGGATCAGACGGAGCTGCAGGCGTAATCTATCCGCGGCTGGAGCCACAACAAAAACCATTGTCTGTGAAATGTGAGAACACAAAGATGACTGATGTTCTTAGAAAAAAAAAAAAAGGAGGGTGAAAAAACAAGAAATGAGTTGAAGGAGTGATGAGAGCGGAGAGTAAAAGTGATAGATACAGTGAACATGAGGTCGTTTGGTGTCTGTTGACCAAGTCATTAAAATCGATGGTTGTCCTGATGAATATCAGATGGAGAAGCCGGGCTGAGCTCAGCGGGGTCGGACTCGCCGGCTGATTGCGATCCAGCACCCTTTAAATGCTGAAAAAACACAAAAATAAAAGGAAGTCCTTATTTGCACACATCTGAGCCCGTTTAAAAGCTTCCCGCCGTTTCCCTCCTCAGCTCACTTTTTTGATATTGTTTTCCTGCTCGCCCTGAAATAAGCTAATGGCGGCTGTGTTTGTGGGTTTCAGAACACACTGTGACACCAGAAGCAGCGCCAGATTTGTTGTCGAGCAGAAGTCTAAAAAAAGGAGGCGTCGGAGTCTTGGCGCTGCGTGTGCTGGAGGCTTCAGATCAGAGGAACAGGCAGCTCAGGCCGACCATCTGCCGCCGCACCGAGCATGTGCTGCAGATTTCCGTGCTGCGCCGTGCCTCTTTTCTCATGTCAAACATCATTTTAACGCTTCTTTCCACCTCGCTGACCTTTACCACACTGGCTCTGACACACACACACATACACACAAGCTAAATGCACACGAGGCAGAAGCACACACGTACAGCTGAAAAAGGCCAGCCAGTGTCCACAAACATATGGAGAGGACTAACACAAATGTATGCAAACACACACATCTAGGCGTATACTTTCACAGTCACACACACACGCATCCAGCAGCATCCTCCTTCCTGCACAGGAAGGTCATCTCCCAGTCAGCTCACATCAGCCTTCATCTAGGGAGCGAGCGGCTGCTGAATGCAATTAAGATGCCGCGCCGAGTTAAGACCTGTGTTTTACCGCCGCACCGTTCACCCAGAATCTGTTAAAAAAAATCCATCGTTTTTTACTTCTTCATTTAAAGACTACATCACTTAGACATTTTAAGTAGATTGTGCTAATTCCAAGTACAGCCAGTCCCCAGGTTACGAACTCCCGACTTACGAACGACCCGGACTTACGAACGGACCGCCATAAAGCCTATTAAATTAAAAATTCAAGTTAAATACAATGATTCATAATAATGAACGGCGCACTACTTTACAACGCACATCAAAACAAAAGACATTATAAGGCTTTCCTTACCTTCATCAGTGCGATTCAGATGAGGAAGAGGAGTCCGGAAAACTTAATGTTAGCTAATGTCACTTACAGTAATAGGCTGTTTACCGTACGTGGATTATTTTCAGAAAATCACAGGAATACTATGACAATTCTCAGAAAAACAGGGAATTTGCTAAACAAATAAATTGATGGAAGAACATCAGGAGGTCGGCTTATATGCAGGTTTCTTTAAAAATCCAAATTTGCAGGTCAAAATCGTGGTCGGCTTATAGTTGAGTATATCTAGTTATGTCTACTCAAACATGAGTACACTTATCTAGAACTCCAGTTAAGTGTACTCAAATGTTTAAGTAGAATTAACTAGCGTTCTGGTGCGTTGAACTTTGGTATTAAAGTTAAACTCAAACAAAGTAGTTTTCTCAACTTTGAACTTAAATTTTTTCAGACAGTCGGTTGCCTCAAACGGTCGGCGGATGAAGCGGTCAGCGTGCAGCCTCCTCCACGCTGACCGCTTCATCCGCCTCATCTGCCTTATTCAAACTTTACTCTCATTAATAAGATTTGAATTATGTATTCCTATTTGTTTCCATTTCGACTGAGCATATTGGCGGCGGCGTCACTGTCCACTCACTTCTTTGCAGATTATTACTGCAACATTACACTGACCGAGGAAATAATAGATCACAGAAGAAGTCGGGTGTTTACAGGAGGGCATGGCTCCATGTGTTTATTGAAGGGAGATGGGTTTTCTGTAGCCTTATCGCACCTTATCAGAGGTTATTTTGCTTCGTCGTGCTTTGCTGATATTTGAAAATGATGTGTCGCTTCAGTTTGATTTTGGCGTTTGTTGTGCAGGTTTCATATCTTTCACCTCAGTTCGTCTTCACAGATGGACAGAATTCATTTGGCAAACAGACAGATAAGGCGTTATTAGTGATGCATAAATGCTCATTTTATACAAACACAAGCAAGACAGGCTGTTCATAGGAGTTATTATAAACACAGGCAGTTTGCGATAGCCACGCTGAGGCCATTAATCATAGGAAGCACCTTAATTAAACTTCTTTTTCTTCTCTCTCTCTCTCTCTCTGTCACTGTTTTTCTCAATCCGCGTTCCTCCTGATAGAATGCAGAGAAACTCGACCACGTCCTCGCCGCAAATTTAAAACAGGAGCTTTCACCGAGACAAATGTAGCACGGAATCTAAGCGAGCCTGCCGGAAAAGTCAGAGTTGTTTTTCTTCATTTCCAATATGCTGTCGTATCAGCATCTGTGAAATAAGCAGCGGCAAATTAATTAAAGCCACCACGGTGTTGTGCTGGGTGATTATCTTCAAGCTATCCATGTCAGGATTAGCTAAAGTAGAAGTCGGTTATTAGGATTCCAAAACAGGCTTAACTTGGAATATGAAATACATGGATTTTTTAAAATCTTTTCTTTCTCATGGAATTCCTTAATTCCGGGTAGCCTTAGTTGAAACAGAGACGGGATCCACAAAGGACTGAGAATGTTGGAAATTATTAATGAAACTGAAATTTATTCCGATCGCTGTGGACTGGGTATGTGCAGGTAATTCTGCTAAATGAGGAGATAGCTCAGCGATATGCTTATGAGTAACCTTGGCGTATGAATCCGCGTGGGGCCTACATATTAATGATATTGACTCAAACATCTCATTTCAGAGCTGGAGATGTAGCCCAGCAGATACCTGATGCTGTCGCTTTAACTTTCCTAAGGATGGCTTCCATTGAGACATGTGTTTCTAGTACACTCCAGCCTCTCAGGAGAGAGAGAGAGAGAGAGAGAGAGAGAGAGAGAGAGAGGTGAGCAGCATCAGCGTGTCAAAAATCGGGAGGAAGGAAAGCAGCTCGCCCTCGTTCTTTCTTTCCCTCGTTATCGTACTTTAACGGAGAGGAGCCCCCATACGTTACACCAACCACCTCTACCCCCCACCCCACTCCACCCTCCTCCCCCCACACACACACACACGGTTAATATAGGGCTGGTGGATAGCTCATTAAGATTGATCATTCCTCGCCCGCCCCTCCCCGTGCAGAACGTGGCTGAGTCTTCATTAATCACCGGGATTTCAAGATAAAGCTCGATGGCGGTGGCGGCAGCACTGTTGCAGGAACCCGGAGCCTGACAGGCCGCCTGCTACATGCATAATCACAGAGCTGCTACATCCGCCCGCCTCGCTGCCCCACACCTCCTCCTCCTCCTCTTCCTCCTCCTCAACCTATACTCTCCTCCCTCCCTTCTCCCCTCCTGTCCTCTTCGCTGTAATTTTCTGTCTATTTCCCCCCCCCATGCTGTTGTCTCTCAGCATCCTTTCCTCCCCCCCC